>JAULKM010110522.1:0-23169 GCA_032355605.1 Rubia tinctorum
GTCGGTCATGTTGCCTTATCCTTGTTGTTATTGTTTTGCCACCAGCAACCTGCTGCTTTACTCTTACCCATAAAAATCTAATGGTATGGGTGGAAAACCCCATTGAGCTGCTGCCTCAAGCAACTTATTGTGGCAAAGAACTCTTCGATCATTATGGTGAAGTAAAAATTGAGCTATTTGTTGCCTTTCTTCATTGGTCAGATTGCGTCCCCTTATAACGCCCAACAACATTAAAGACCTAGTGAAAGATGAATCAGAGGGACCATATTGTGTTTAATGGCTAGTTCTGCAAATAACTGACCAAAACATTTTTTTCTGGGAGCTTTTAATGACTAATTCTGCAGGGAATGAATGCTTGATGTCTCTTACAGAGGAATGTTGCAAATTTCAATGTGTAAAGTTTCTGAATGTTTGGAGTTTTTTTTTGTAGATTTTGGCTCCAAAATTTTTACTCCAAATTTTGCAGGCAAATTAGAGATTTTGGAGGGAACAATTAGGCCTAAAGACCCTTGTAATTTTTAGCCTTTTGAATTCAAATGTTACTGTTCACAATAGATAATAAATCTAAGATCACTTCAACAGTACAATTGTAAGCTTTTTCAGCCTCTATGTCATTCATATTACTGTAGAAAAATGCCACCTCAATTTGTTTTTCTGAAAATTGAGGTGGGACGAAGGGAGTACTTTTTCTCTCCAGTTAAAATTGTACAAGAGAAATTTCATGGTATTCAAACAAATATATTTGACTTTTAATATCTTTAGTTCCGTATAATAACAGCACATAAAAAGTCAATATCTAGAAATTACTTGCTACGACGAATATATCAATATCACATACGATAATATTGTTGTTTATATATCTATTCAAATATATGGTCCAAATTTAAAAACTTTAAATAAAATAAATCTTCTGCCTAGTTTGAACTGGGCCATAGGAAATATTTACTTTTGAAATAACATTTTAGGAGAGCTGATTTGGTATAGAATAATTGTGAAAATGGAGGGATATTTTGGAAAAGAGGCAGTCTCTTGAAAGACGGTCTTTACATAAGTTATGGAAAGATAGGAACTCAAATGCAACTTTGTCACAAAAAGATGAAAACTTCACAGGTTAAAGAATTAAAAACCAGATCGAATTCGGGTTATAAGCTATTTGGATAAACTCACGCACGCATTTGAATTTTGGTCAGAAACATTACATATTTAGAGTCAAACATATTTATATATTTTATTCTAAATATGTAGTGTTTTCAACCAAAATTCAAATATTTCACTTGCAGTTACTGCAGAGTATAAACCTCTAACTTCATATTATTCTAATTAAACTTCGTCGTTCTATATGTCTAAGGAAATACTGTCTTTTCCAAGACTTTGTCTTTGGAAAAATAGGGGGTCCAGTCTAAAAATATATTTTAACGAGGATATTGTGGGAATTCGACAACGTATTCTTTGTCATTTTTGATGATATTCAAAGTATGTCATTTTAAGTTATTTTTAAATTTTTTGAAATCAGTCATTCAAGTTTGATGAGAAAAACGCTCAACAGTGATTACAATGAATGGAATTGATATCCAACCTAAATAACCTCTAGCAACAACTAACTATTTCAAGGATATCTAAATTACATGCCAACCAGACTGATCGTCTGTACTATTACAAATTGGAAATCAAATAAAAATTGTAACATTGCCATCGGGGATATTAACTGGCTTCCCGTAAAAATATGACCACTTGACAGAGACGAGCATATCATGCATCAATATCACTATGTCAAATATGGATCTTCAAACAACTGTAATACCACTTGATCCAAAACACGATCTATGTTTTTCAAATTGTAAATAGCTTAAAAAACAGAGATCGAGAACAAGACTCCTAAAAGAGAAACACAAACGAAATCACAAATACATAATTTGTACAACCAGATCGAACAAAATACATTAACATGAATAATTAAATTGAATGATCATCATGAACACAACAATCTAATCTATCAAGCCAAAGAAAAATACTAATGTATGGAGATAAATCCATACTTATTCATTAACATAAAAATTATAAATATATCAATAAAGAAAATTACTGTTTTCCCATCTCCCCATGATGAAAACATGGGAACAAGAAAATTAAAGAAAAAATGGGTTCTTGAGAAGGGAGAAATAAGTTGCGGCGGCCGTAGGGATTAGATATCGAAGATCTTGATTTTCTCAAAGGCAGAATGTTAAACTACTGCAAGTATGTCATTTTAGTTGAGACGGGAAAAAGTCATTTTTGTGGAACAGGGAGAGTAGTATCAAAGGTGATCCATAATTTTCTGTTGACTTTTTGCACAACAATTATGGAAATCATAAGCCCTTCGCATATGAAGAGATGACAATGAGGCGGGGCAGGTACGGATTATGGTATCTCCATACTCACGTCTATCTAAAATTTTCATACTCATGTCCGTCCTCATCACTCATGGAGGGTACAATATCAAAATTCACCCCGCCCAATCGGTTATTATACTAAATCTATCCCCGCTCCGTCACCTGCTTAGGTATCTCTCCCCACTTCAAACCCATTGTACTCACTCCAATTATATCACCAAAAATCCATTTATTACAAAAAATAAAATTATTAAAATGAAAAATTTATCGATTGCTCTTTCATCTTCACTTTCAAGTATTGACATCAAATTAAGTTACACTTCTTTTTTTTCCTTTTTTTTAAAAAATATATTACATGCAACCAACCAAATTACATATAACATCCTACTCTAGAACCTAACTAGGAGACACCACCATTGAATCTATTGAACCTCAGCGGAGCCTGAAACTCGATCTATTTGAATAGCTTAGGACACCCTCTTGAGAACACCTAAACGTTGGACCACCAACGAACCCGGAACCACCATGATCTCACCTTGATAGACTATCTGTAGGTTGGAAAAACACGGAGGGGACCATCGACACAGTCTCTTGACGCTGGGAAATCTCTATCAAGAATTTACTCTAATATTCACAATTCTTGATAGGGTGTGGTTTGAACCTTGTGCCTCTCAGTTATAAAGAGTGTGGCTTACCACTAAACCAAGTCCAATTCACAGTTTTGCTTCTTATTTATTCCTCTTGAATTTTGGACTTTGTAATAAAGACAATCTATTAGGCCAGGAGAAAAAAATGTGAATTGTAACTTTTACTTTTGAAATATTTAACTATATTACAAATTTGATTAATCGGAACATCATTTTCTAAATACGGTATATTTTTTTCCTTTTTCGATTTCAGCATTGTCTTTCAGATATGATATTGTATTTTAATGCAAATTTTCAGTCTCTCATAGCAACTTAACTTGAACTATAAACTCAATTAGACTGGCTAAATGTTTGACCAATTATAGAAAACCTCATTCTTATAACTTTTAAGGCCGTGTTATAATTATTTATACTTTAAAATATATTTTATTTTTTTTAAAATTATAGGTATATCATTGCAATAAATGAAAACAAACATCAAATCATTACATTAATTATAAAATGACCATGTCCAACATTTATACGGTCTAAAAAGTTTGTTTTAATTTGGGGATGTTTACATAGTTACTTTGCTACGGTGGTAAGGATGCAACTTTAAAGAGAAAGATATATTGCAAAGATTTGGGTGAGACCGTCTCATCTAAACTTATGGTGAGACGGGAAGTATTATGCAATTTTTCAAAGATAAAACAAAATATAGTGTAAATTCTGTAATTTTGAAAAATAACTTCCTCCAAACGTGCGTAAATAAATTTCCCCCACTTACATACATGGACCAGGACGTGGACCAGCATAGCATCTCTAGAAAGTGGCGGAACTAGAACAAAATTTGAGCGGGGGTTGAACTACACTGGTATCTCCGGGGCGAACGAATTCCCTTCATGGACAGAACCCTTTTCAATTTTAATGAGGTGGGGTAGACAAAGACATGAAGAGTATTACTTTCTTAGTTTTCCTGAGTTTACCGAAGCGGCCGCACCGGCTCGCCGCGGCTTAGTTACGCCAATGTTCATATTGTCCTTCTTAATCGTAGTGGTGCTTGCCCAATATCCCAACAACGACTTCACTTTAGAGAGTTAGGGAAGTCAAAATCACAGAAGTACCCGGTTGACAACAGATCTGGACGAACAAAGGAAGTAATGAATCTCTATTATATTGTGGTTGGGAATAATTTATTTTTTAGGAGTTTATCAAACATTAACAAGTGCTTAGTTTATAAGCAAAACACCTTATAAGCCTTGTCAAATACACCCTAAGGACTCTGTATCCTAGCAACTAGGGGTGTGAAAAATATCTGGCCCGTAATACACGTCTATTGTCTCGCCGGCCCAAATTAAAATAATCGGGTTCTTTTATTTTTCAACGTCGGGTCCCCGACCACTAAATAATTTTACGTTTTAATGAATCTGGATCCAGACAGCATGAATGCTTTTTTTTGGATACTTGGAGATAGAAAGTAAAACCCACAAATGATTGTGATTGTGTGTATTCATATGTATACTGAGTGTAAGAGATAAACAAAGTAGAAACAAATATGGAACATGATATGTACAAAACCAATCAGAAAGACTATTTCTTTCTTATTCTGATTCTAAATCAATTATATCTCTATAACCCCCCCCCAAACAAAGTGTAGGACTGGTCGCAAAGCAAAGCTTGGAACGTAAGAACTCAAATCGAGGACGAGGTAACCCCTTTGTAAAGATGTCAGCAAGCTGCAAGTCCGAAGAAACATGAGCAACCTTGAGCTTGCCAGAAGATACCATCTCACGCACAAAATGATAATCAATATCAATGTGCTTGACTCTCTTATACAAAACTGGATTATGAGTAAGAAAGAGAGCACTATTATTATCACACGGCAATACAGGAGTCCCACGAGTCGATACACGTAAATCCTGAAGAAGATTCATCAACCAAGCTAGTTCCCTAGCAGTGTTTGCCATAGCACGATATTTTGATTCTGAACTAGAACAAGAAATTGTAGGTTGTTTCTTGGCCCTCCAGGAAACCAGGTTGCCACCAAGAAAAATGGCATAACCGTATGTAGACCTACGAGTCTCAATGCAACGAGCCTAATCAGCATTAGAATAACCCAGGACTAGTAAATTAGTTGGATTTGCTTGAAACTGAAGACCATAGTGAAGAGTACCACGTACATAGCGCAAAATTCGAGTAACAGCCTGAAGGAGAGCTAAAACATTCTTGACGCTGGCGGTGCATGCGGTGAGCTAGACACATTCTTGACTCTCCGGCACATGCGATGAGCTAGGGTCGTTGTGTACAGCAGGCTGCTCCATATAAACTGGAGTGTCAAGAACGCCATTTAAAAATGCATTCTTAACATCGAGCTGTCAAAAGGGCCTATTTCGAGTGACAACCAAAGATAAAAAGTATAAACAGTGGAAGCCTTCACACAGGACTAAAAGTATAATCATAATCAAATCCGGGCAATTGCAAAAAACCCTATGCAACTTACCTCACTTTATGCCTGTTTAGCGAGCCATCAACCTTATACTTTAGACGATAAACCCATTTTGAACCAACAACATTTCCATTAGATGGAGGAGGAACCAAATCCCACGTCTACTGAGTGCGAAGAGCCTCCATCTTGGAATCCATGGAAGCAACTCATTCAAAATCCTTAACAGCATAGCAATGACTTCGAGGCTTGGTCTTAGCAAATAAAGCACCCAGTAAATGAGAAATATCATAGTTGGAAAAAAATTGTACGTGAGAGATCCAGTCAAATATCGAGTAGCCATCAGATGATGAGAAGAGGAAACCAACGCCGGAGTTAGTGCGGAACCCGATGTTGGCAAAGAACCCGAAGATGAATGGTCAGGAGAAGCTGGCAGCGATGGGCGTATATGAGAGATAGCACACGATGGTTGCACTTGAGACCAACCCACTGGAGTCGTGGCAGGTGTCGTTGACGGCGCCGCAGACGACACATGGTCTGCACGCGCTGGCGGTGAGCTGGGCATGTGCGGCGACACATGCGGCAGCACTGCTGGAGGAGGACTGGGCTGTTAGTCTGCTTATGGTGGATAGAAACAATTTTTAGATAAATCTTGAGCTCCCGATATAGGCTGTAAATCATAATTATCCAAAATAATGGGCAATTCAGCTATTTTAGATGGCTTAAAAAATGCAGAACGACACAGAGAAAGGTTCCAAGAGTGCAGAAAAATCAAGTGAAGGCAGATCAGTACCAGTACCAGTGTGGGTTGCCAGAAAAAAGCATCTCTTCAAACTTTGCATGACGTGTGATGTACTCCTTCTTTGTTAGAGGATCAAGACAACAATAACCATTGTACTGCGAACTGTAACAAAAAAATATACAAGTTATACTCTGAAGTTCCAACTTATGCGAATCATAAGGGCGTAAATACGGAAAAACTCGACAGCCAAATGGATGAAAATTGAAGTAGTTAGGAGTTGTACAAAAAAATATCAGAGAGCAGAGGCTGGCCAGATAAAACTAGCGGTGGCAGCTGTTGATGATGCAAACTACCGTAGAAAAATAATCACACCAAAATGAATGATGAAGGCCGGAATGAAAGAGCATCGACAATCTTGTCTCTGTGATGTAGCGATGCTTCCGCTCTGCACGGCCATTTTGCTATGAAGAGTAAGGACATGAAAGCTAGTGAAGAATGCCCTTAGACGCAAAATGTGATTGTATGTGATGATTTAGAAACTTGGTTCCACTATCACTCTAAAATACTTTAATGGTGGTAGAAAAATGGTTCTCAACAAGAGCCTCAAAATGCACATAAGCCTTAACAAAATCAGACTTTCGTTGCAGAGGATATAACCAGGTGAACCGAGAAAATTCATCATAAAAAATGACATAATAAGAATACCCAACACAAGAGACAATGGGTGAGGTTCCCCAAAGATCACAATTAACTTAATCAAGTATGCATGGTGCACACTTTAAATTATCACTAAAAGAAAGACGATTGCCTTTAACCATCTCATAAGAGGGACATAAATGAGGCTTAAGTAGCAAACTAGTAACCGACAAACATCTAGACTTGCTCAAAGAAGAAATGATGCTGTGAGAAACGTGACCCAATCTACTATGCCAAAGTTCAAAAGATGCTTTAGATGCACTCGATGCAACAAAAGCAGATAAAACAGCACAACCATAATCCAAAACATATAAGCCCACATCGCGATGTCCTCTGCCAATGACATCACTAGTAAACTTGTTTGAAATAGTGAAAAAGGAATAATCAAAGTATATAACAACATTTATATCATGAGTCAACTTGCTAATTGACCGAATTTTTTGGTAGTTTGTAGAACAACCAAAATATCAGACAACGACAATGAATCAGAGATCTAATAGTGACCAACATGCGTAATGGAAAGGGGCAGAACGATTACCAAAAACACACCATTGTTACCAAAATAGGGAGTCACGCGATCAAGAGCAGATTGAGAAGAAATCATATGGTCGGTCGCGCCAAAATCAGCTATCCAGCGAGGCCAGGAGAAGAAACTCGAGAGACCAAGTGAGGGCATGTCGAGGAAAAGTGACCAAATTTCTTACACCACTGACACTTCAACCGGTACCATTCATTGTGCATTTTAGTGTAAGAAGAAGCAACATGACCCAGAACATGAAACCATTGGCACGTTGGTTGATCAAAATGAGCCATAACATTAAAAACCAATTTTATTTTTTAAAAAATCGACTGAGTCTTGATGGGGCACTGACTGGGTAGATACTGTGTTGCTGGATAGTGTGTAGGAGTGGACTGGGCAGTGGAAAAGTGAGCAAAAACACGAGATGCTGGTGACTCACGATATATTGTGAAAGTCGCAATATATTGATAACCCGGAAGGTGAATTCGCTGAATGGGGAATGGTTGTAAGTGGGGTATATCTGCGTTACTCGCGCATGACAACATGCACTGGCAAATATGGGCTGAAGTTGGCGGGTGAATCTGCAGAAATTTTTTTATGTGGGGGTGAGAGACCAATGATATTTTTACAAGTGTTAAATATGATGAAAAAATAAAAGTAAAAGAGATGAACAAAACAATAATTGCTATTAACCTCGTAACACATGTACACATGTCAAAATATCATTGGCCCCTCACCCTCACATACTACTTTCCCCCACATGAAATTTTTTCTGGTGAATCTGATGCGCATCTTCTTCGAGAGGCCAGCAGTTTCAGATATAAAAACAGACAGCAAAATCCAAGAAAACCGGTGAAGAGGACGACTCCGGTGAAGAAAATTTCCCCGGAACGATGACGTGATACACAACATGAAGAGGCTGGAGAAGCCAATGAGCCAGCGGTAGCGGGTGGTGCCTTACTAAGGAAAAGAAGGCTGGTGACGCAGAACCCAGTTCTGTAGGGAAAACGGAAAGAGTGCTGGCGGACAACGATAACTGATGGCGGAGTTTGGCGGTGATTGGAAGAACGCTGTAGCAGGTGGTTGGCTGCAGGAGGTGGGTGCGACCGTTTTTTTAAAGAAGAAAAACAGCTAACAATTTACAACACGAATAGAGAAATAGAACAAACTAATCACACACCAAGATTGCAATTGGCAGTCGACGCCTGCTTAAGTGTTAGTGTGAGGAAGAAGAAAACAACTAAAAGGATCGAAAAGAAATAGGAAATTTTTGAAAAAAGGGAGAGAAAAGACCAGGAATTATAGAGAAACCTATCTGATACCATGATAGAAAGTTAAACCCATAAATGATTGTGACCGTGTGTATTCATATATATATACATATATATAGTGAGTACAAAGGGTATACAAAGTAGAAACAAATATGGAATAGGATAAATACAAAACCAATCTTTCTTATCCTGATTCTAAATCAATTATATTTCTATTACTTGGGATACCGGGTAAAAATTTAATTTATATAATTAATATAAATATTAAATAATATTTTTCTACATAATAAACTTTCAACTATCACTTGCCCATATCTGCATAATGTTAATCATTAAATAATGTGAATCTAATAACATTCAAGTACTAAATTTCCAATCATTTTATTTCAACCCGAATTTCCTATTGTTCCTTATGAGTTGTGGCACTTCCCTTTCAACTCAAAATTTCCAATTGTACCCACAACCACAACCCTATACTAATAGAATGCCCAAATTGTTTTTTTGGTTTGGTTTTCCTTCACTAATTTCATATCAAACTTTCAGTTCCTCTCCATTAACCTAATATTTTTTAACACAATGGTTTTCTTCTGGCCATTTCAGCATTTTTTATTAACTTCATCCAAGTTAAAGAATGATGATGACGGTGATATATATGGACTTGTTACTCATAGTGATCATTACTATATGGTGAATTTTGGAATGATACATGGTGACTATTATTTGTACCAAAAATGTCATGAGAATTCAACTGTTAAACTACAATGTCATCGTTGTAAAAACAATTTTCTTACAATAATAGAAGTTTATGTAGCATAGTGAGATGTTCAAGAATTGCAATCTTGAACGGATCAGCGGGTACCCTGCTACTCGATCCGAACAATTCGGGAACCAAAATTTTTGGGTCAGGTCATGGGGACGCATTTTCAACTACCCGCACATTCGGGTACTCGTATGTGCGGGTACCTGCAAGTCTAGGTACCCGTATTTGAACATCCCTAGTAGCAACACAATATTGTAGGTAGTAAATTACAGTATTTTAAAGAACAGTTTCTCATAGTCTATATTTATGTTTATAAAATAAATTCTCATACTACATCTGTTAGATGTTAAATTTGAGTTGTAATGAGGAAATGAGTATGACCCTGTCCAGTTGAGGTCAAATGGTGATGGTTAGAGATGGTATGACATTATTGGAAATGGATTGGAGATGGAATGAGATTATTGGATCTGATATGAGATTATTAGAGATGGTTGGAGCTAAGATGAGATTATTGGAGATGGTTGGAGCTGAGATGAGATTATTGGAGATGGTTGGAGCTGAGATGAGATTATTGGAGTTGAACTAAATTTAAATAAATGTAAATATAATGAGCTGGACTAAACTAAACTAAACCTCATTTGAATATTTGAAAATATTAAATTTAACTAAATCTAAATACACAAAATTTAATTTAGTTATGTTAAATATAGTTAAAAATACTAATAATAGTCTTTAACAAAAACTGAAGTGAACCGAACTGAACTGAATTAAACATAACTAAACTATACATAAATTAAATCCTGTAAATAATTGGTAATAATGAATTCAACTAAATTTAAATACTTTAAATTGAATTTTATTAAAACTAAATATAGTGACAAAATAGTAATAATAGGGCTTGAACAAAAACTTAACTGAAACGGACTGTACTGAATTGGATTAAACCTTGTTTAAATGATTTAAAATTATTAATTCAAATAAATTTAAATATACTTAATTGAATCCTACTAAAATTAAATATAGTGACAAAATAGCAATAATAGCCCTTGAACAAAAACTTATCTGAAATGGACTGGACTGGACTGAACTGAACCTCAAACTAACTAGTTTAATGTACTAAATTCAAATAAATTATTTATACTAAATTTAATTTACTAAATATAAATATAGCTACAAAATAGGAATAATAGGCCTTAACAAAATCTGAACTGAACTGGACTAGATTGTAATTAATTGGAATGAATTGAATTAAACATAATTCAAATTAACTAAATTCAATTTAATAAAAATGAATTAAATAAACTAGAAAAACCATAACGGAAAAATGGTTCATTATTCTGAAATATATTGTGAACTAAACTAAAATGAATGAATTAATTTGTTAAAATTTTACATGACAAAGATTTGAGAAAACCCGTCTTTCGTAGGCATATGAAAAGATGGAGTTTAATTAGAATAATATGAAGTTATGCGTTTATATTATGAAGTAACTGCAAGTGAGACATTTAAGTTTTGGATAGAAACATTACAAATTTAAGCATGTTTTAATCTAAATATGTGATGTTTCTAAAAAAAAACTCAAATAATGTAGGAGTGTGAGTTTACCCAAATAACTTATAACCCGGGTTTTAATTGCTTTAACTCACAAATTTTCATCTTTTTGTGGTAAAATTGCACTTGAGTCCCTTGCATTTCTATAACTTATGAAAATATCCTTTAGCAAAAGACGGGCCGTAATTGAAATAAGAAAATAATATATGTTAGATTTAATTGAATTTAATGAGTAGATTTGAATCAATTATAATGAATTAAATCTAAAAATCAATTAGCTATACATAAATTAAATATGTTAATGAATAGATCTAAAACTTTAACATCAAATTTTGAACAAAAACTAAACTAAAATTAATATGCACGCTTTCATATTCGCAATAAATATATAATCCTTATGTTCCGGTTTAAATAACATTTACTAAAATATTAATATGTAAAATAAATTCATAAAAATTTGAATTGAAAAAATTGAAAAGAGTTGAAAAGAGTTGAGTTGAGATTATATGGAGATTATTGCAGCTGATATTAGATTATTGGAGATTATTGTAGCTGAGATGAGATTATTGAAACTGATATGAGATTATTGAAGCTGAGATGAGATTATTGAACCTGATAAGGGACTATTGGTGATGGTTGGAACTGATATGAGATTATAAGAGATGGTATGAGATGAAAATAGGTTAAAAAAGCTAAACTAGACAGGGCCTAAGTCTCCTGATTGGCGGTCTATCCTTAAGTTATATATAGTTCACTGTATTTTTTTAATTTATGCATTGTATTTGTAAATTAAACATTAAGCTTTTAAATATAAATAAAGTATATTTTAAACTTAAATATTGTACTTTTTATATAAAATTTCTCATATTTTCATATAAAACAGACGATATTACATGTTTGAACTTAGAAGGTACAATATTTAAATTTTAAAAAATACAAATTTTAAGTTAAAAAATGCAGCTGTCTGTCCATAAATGTATGGATAGGTACCTTTCCTAGATTTAAAAAAACAAAACTATGCTCTTTTTAATGATTTTATTATTTCTACTCAAATAGCAGAAATTTTCCATATATACTCCAGAGGGAGTAGCATATTCAGTTCATAATGTTTATTCTTAAAATTGTCTAAATGTTAGATGCAGTCAGTTTATAACTAATGGACTTCAATTGAGATTTTTTGAACTGTAAAATAATTGGGAGATTGCACGAGGCTTTGCATTGATTGCATGAGGCTTTGCACGAGGCTTTGCACGGTCCATGACAAGCTCATCTTCTCCAATTACTCCCCCGTCCCAATCAAAGGTCCTTACTTTTTTTTCCATCTGTCTCAATCAAAGATTCTTATTTTTGACTATTTCTTATTTGGATTGAATACACTAACCTTAGAGGATAATGTTGATAAGGCTGGATTTGAGATTTACAAGTCTAAGCATGATTCATTTATTTCCCCTCTTATGTGCAAAGACATATCTTTGTGTTATGAGCTTGTTCAATGTGATAACCCTTTCGTGATTTATGATGATGAATGCCTTGAGGAGTTCCTTGATGACATTGATGAGAGTAATAAGAGAAACCATATCTTGAGCTTTGATCGTGATGACAATGTTGATGACACCTATGCCATGCGTGAATTTTTTATGACCTTTTTATTGTAAATTCTATAGTTATTAACATGCAACAGTTGGTGGAGAGTAGCGAGGACATAAAACCTCCATGACCACCTCCTAAACCCAAGGATTTGGCAAAGGGATCGATATTGGCTAAGGTTCATGATTTCGATTATGATGAGGTATTGCTCAATATAGAAACTTTGCATGTTCTATCTTCCTTGAATGAAACTTATGATGATGCATTTGTTGATGAGCATGTTTTTCCTAGTGTGATTAAAGATGTTTTGCTTCCAAGAATACTAACGTGCAGCAGAGAGGGAGGATGGTTAAGGAATTCAAACCTCAAAAAACCCTTCCTAGCTACTCCCAAGATCAACAAGAATGTATCTACCACTGTGAAGGATGAATGTGTTTGGTATGTGTCTCCCAAGGTTAAGAGTAAGCCTAACATAACGTGGAGACCCGTTCATAGAAGTGGTTATGAGTGGTGTCAAGGATGGTGACTCTGGTGACCCACCTACTTGTTTGTGATTAGCTTTTGAAAATTGCATGAATAATAAGTCGTGATGATGACAATAAAGAAATGGTACTTTTATTTCATGTTAGTAGGTTTTAATTTTTTTTTTTGTGATTTTTGGAATGTGTTTTGATTTTTGGTGGTGTTTTGGGGATTATTAGTCATGAGATTTTGGCTGGAACAGTACTATACTCGGTTTTCATTTTTTTGGGGTGCAGGAATTTTGCGACAAAATTTAGAGAAGATGAGCTTGTAACGGGCAGTACAAAGCCTCGTTCCTAGAATGCAACACACGAGGGTTTTTCACAACACGAGCCATGCCGAAAAGGAGCTAAACGAGTCATTCATACGCCGTGGGCCGTGTCATATGAGTGCTGCCCGTATCGCCCAAGTTCACCAATCAAACTTGTCAAACCTTTTTATAAATGCCTCGCCCCTAACCTTGTTCTTCCCCCTCTTTCTTCCAAAAACCTACCAACAATAAAAAAAACCTAAACTCACCTCTTCTCCTAGCTAAATTCCCCCATAACTTCCTAAATTCTTAACCAAATCGCCTTAAACTTATCTCAAATTCTTCCTCTATCCATTCCGTACAATGCTCATAGCCAATTGCATCCAGAAACATAAAAATTCTGCCCAGATTTTGAATTTTTTAGGTTCTGCCACCTTTTTAATTTTTTCTCCCAAAATTGAAGATTTTTAATCCGTTTTGAGTGTTTGAGATTGCTGGTATCTACTCCAGGAAGTGTCCCGCACACTCCACGAGCACCAATTTGTCAAATCTTGTCTCTGATTCTCACCTAGGTACATGACCAATCTTCTCTTCGAAAATTTGAGAATTTTGTTTTTTGAATTTTTGGATATATGCACATTTATGGCTTATTGAAAGGGGCTTGAGTGTGATTACATATTTTTGTGGGAAATTTTGAGCGTTGGGTAGCTATGGAGATTGTTGGACTGTTATTTACTATTTTGTGCTAACATTATGCCAAGTAGAGAGAGGGCCGGCCCTAGTGACCATTCATGGGATTGTGCATGCTTCTCGAGGAACATCATGAGTAATGGGAGCGTCTTGTGGGACACCTCATCCTAGAGACAAAGTTTGTAGACTAGAGGACCTTCAAGGACCTCAAACTCTACTAACCGGTCAAGGAACTCCTGAAGACAATATAGCGAAGGGCTTTATGAAGAAGTCGACCCCAACCTACATTAGGTACACGCTGGAGTTCCTAGCGGCTGTCAGGCTAGGGGTGAATAGGTTTGGTAGGAAGATAGCCAGGCTTCATTTGGGGGACGTGGCCCGGTCCATGCTTTGGGTGGAAGCATTATACTAAGGTGGATGGGTATGTCGAGGACTGCTCGGGTTTTATTTTTATACGTTCTGGCCTACCATTACCCAAGTACAGCGGGTGAAGGCGAGAAAGAACAATGATATACTACACTCGACATTGAGATATGTTGCGAGGCTGTTGAGTATAGTGGTGTTGTGTCATGGGGAGGCCACCACTTCTAATGAGAGGGACTGCAGGATCTTGTGGTGGATTTGCACTAGTTGATCCTGCCCTGATCTTGTACATGACTTCATCACCCAGTGCTATGACCTTTTCATAAGGCCGGAAGGCAAGATAGTAGTTGGGGGCATAATATCACTCCTAGCTGCTCATTTTGGCCTGCCGATGGACGAAGGAATGCGGGAGAACCCGCAATCCACATACACCCTCACTTATGGAGCTATGGCAGAGGCAGCGATGATACAGTAAGAGGTTGGGGTGATTTACTGGGGCTATAAAGGCGCCAACTTCACGAGACTCCCCCAGTCCAGGAGGACCAATGCTAGCCTCGACATTCCGGTTGCAGGATCTCATTATATAACCAGATAAGGGGGCATGAATAGTAGTAGGAGGCCCCCATGTAGGGTAGGATGGCGAGCAGGGAGAGGAGGATGACAGAATCCCGATTTTCTTGTCTCTGGTGCCTTTGCAACCTCACAATGTTCATATCTGTAGCAATGATCATATCTTTTTAGTTGAGCTCGAGCTCATTTTATTTCAATTCACTTTATTTTTATGTGTGATAATAAGGTTACCCAAAGTTGTGTAATTTTAAGTACGACACACTGATAGCACTTGGAGCTCAATGGATTTTGGTAGATCAATAAATTTATTTGTGCGTGTCTAAGACAATCAGAATAAGTATCTTGTGTACATTATTTTTATTGATGTTTACACCATTTCAGTTGATATTTATTGGAGATTAATAGGTTTCGGCAGATCGATAAATTTATTTGTGTATGTTTAAAACAATCAGAATCAGTGTCTTGTGTACTTTATATTTATTGATGTTTACACCATTTCAGTTGATATTTACGTGTAACTTGTTGAGGTTCTTGTTCTTTAAATTTGTAGCTATTGAATAGTGTTTTCTGGTTTCATAATAGTTTGATTCTTTGTCTGTTTTTTATTGCAAATGATGATGTTTTTTTCACTGTAGTTGAAATACATGTCTAATATCAGTTATGTTGATGTTTATTCCTTTTACCAGTTGATATTTATGTGAACATATAAGTTATAATGATATTTATACATATCAAATTTATTTCACTATCAATTGAATTTTATTGTTTTTCCAATTTTTACTGTAGAGTCTTGCTGGTACTAATTGCATTGTTTTAATCCTTCAAATTTTAGGTAGATTTTATTGCTATCAATGTTTAGGTTAATGTTCAGTTTTTTTGTGTGGATGTTAATGTTTCTTGTTTTTCTTAGTTTTGATTTACTGTATTTTAGAGAAAAAAAAGTTCATTTGTTTTAACTTAGTATTTGATGTTCACCTTATGTACTTTAGGCATATTTAAATTTCAAGAGACATTGATGTTGTCACTTAGAAATTTCTAGCGCATTTGGCAAAAATCAGTGAAGAAGCGACTGATAATGATTTTTTAAGATTATCCTTATTCATTTGATTGTTTAGGACTGAGTAAAGATGATGTTGCTTGGTGAGCGATGAAAGTTGCATCCAGTTCAAAAGATGAATAAGATCAAGTGAAGAAGGACTAACTTTTTTTTAGATATTAGTGGTTTTAGAATAATTTTACATTATTATATATGGTTGGAAGGATTGCAAATTATCATGATTATGGTTTGACATTAGAGGACATTATGTTTAGTAGTTTTTTTAGTTGTACAAAGTTGAACTTTTCCTGAATTATGTTGATGTTCAATTGTTATGATAATCAGATTTGAAGCAAGATTAATTGTTTAGAGTTTCTCATTTTACTTGTGTTGTAGGTGTGATTGTTGTTGATGGTTTTAGTAATATGCAATATTTATGTTTGAAGTTATTGTTTATCTTTTTTATTTTTAAAGTTAATTTTTATATGTGTTATTTTGAGTTTCAATGGTATGTCTGTTAGATTTGTTGCAAAAATAAATGGTTGACGTGAGAAATTCCTTTCGAGTAATGTCAGTGCCCGAATCAGCTCACGAGAAGTCCTAAACCCTTCAGGTACCTACACATGTCCTCGGGTTGGTCCAGGAGAGGAAGTTTCGATGATCAAGTCAGTATCGTCTTTATGTATGTATATTCTAAGGGTAAAATGTCACCTACTTTTTTGTGATCCTGGTCAAATTATTGTGCTCCCCTCTTTGGATAGTGGTCCGGTAGAGGGATGTCGTGGAAAGTGCTGCTTTTCGCTAATTCCGTGGTTGGCTAGTTAGTGGCATTGCTATGTTTCAAGTCTTCGCGGTTTTGGAAAACTCCTGTGGTTCAGCGAAGTGGTCGCTATGCCTGCTCGAATTCAACTAAGTTGGACTGGGCAGGTCATATATGTATACCATAAGTCCCTCAGCAACGGAGTCATGGAAAACGAAGTGTACAATGATTGTTTTTGTGATGTAAATGATGTGATAATTAAAGCAAAGTGACGATGTGATGATAGAGGAAAAATATATTTAGTACATTAATTAGATCTAAACAGTATAATAGACGCGGAGTTTAAAATGACTTGTTGGAAGAAAAATGCGTGTGTTATATTTTGAAAGAATTTGGAAATATTTTGAGTATGAATGTAGTGAAATGTAGAATTTACGGCAGCCGTTTAATATTCCTTGAATTTTGGGAGTTGGTTGGTAATGGCCCTAAAAATAAGGGAATAATTGTTGTATAAAGAATTTTTTTGGTCTCCAACATAGTATCTTTTACCATCTTTTGATCCCCGAGAGAAAACCATATTTTTTAGTACCCCACAAATTCAAAGTGAATTTTTGGTCCCCAAAATCAGATTCCGGGTGGCTTTAAGGTAGATTATATTGTTTTTTGGTCCATAACATATCATTTTATACCATCATAGGTGGCACATTTTTGAAAAATCAATTATAGACTTAGGAGCCTTTATTAATGCAATTTCCCATTCTCTATACAAGACTCTTAACTTATGGACTTTGCATGAAGCTAGGGTGATCGTACAACTAGCCGATCATTCCCAAGCTATTCCAACGGGATTAGTGCGAGATGTGTTGGTTAAAATGAATAAACTAGTTTTTCGTACCGATTTTTATGTTCTCGATATGTCGCATGATGAGAGTGTGCCCCCTATCTTGTTAGGGAGACTATTTTTGAAAATGGTGAGAATTAAGATCGACGTGCATAGCAGCACATTGATATTAGAGTTTGACGGAGAAAAAGTAGGTTATGTCTCTGTTTGGCAAAGCTTTTAAGCTGATGCGCTTATAAGCAAAGCACTTTTTAGTGTTTGGCATAGTGCTAAAAAGTAGGTTATTTTTGAAAGCAGGAGTTATTTTTTGGGGGGAAATCAGAAGCAGTTCTCCCCCTGCTTTCAAAATAAGCCAGTTTTGCTTATGAGCATATCTCTGCCAAACAGAGCCTATGCGATCTACAAGAATAAAGAGCCTCAAAAGGATAAAAAGTTTTGCCATGGTGTCACTATAATTGAAAATTTGCATGAGACTCGCCATGAGTTTGAACATTGCCACATGATTAACTTAATTGAAGTTAATAATGGAATGAGTAAGGCATCTAAGCTAATTTCTAGTATTTTGAATAAGAACAATGTTGAATATGTGAATATCTCTAGTACTAACTTGCAACAAGTGAAGAAGGGGTTAAAGAACATAATCTAAATCCTCTTCCCAAAATCACCCGAAAAGGGACGAGTCTCACAATTCCATTTGGCTCCAGAGATGAGGTTTAAGGTGAGACTATGTAGGAGACCATTACATGCAGAGGAAAGAATGGGTGAAATCACGGATGTTGATGATTCCGGAGACCCGATGAAAGTTTTGAATAAAGGTTGAAAATGGGAGTATGTCGTGCCCACAACGTTAAATAGAGCTGGTTTTGATCATCCGAATAGTCATTCGTGACATTCCGTGGATGTAATTGTGATGCCCTTTTTGTTAAGGACAATTATGTAGGAATGATTTAATTGTGAAGATATGTTGTTTTATTTGGAATTTATGATTTATTTTTCTTCTCTTTATTTTTTTCTTGGAACAATATTACGCTTGGACTGCATGATTGTTTTGCAGGAAGAATTTGGTTTTGGAGAAAAAAATAGGGGAAAAAGGACGAGCAACTGGGGCTAGGAGAAGTTCAACTCACGGACCGTATAGACGTGCAGGGTCCGCGATGCTCACACGTTCCCCTATCTCTAAATTACCAAATTCCTCCCCTACCACCACTAAATACAACCCCACTAAATACAACCCGAACCTATTTAATTACCCGAGACCCACTTGAAATGCACAATTCGAAACCAAAGGGGTATCTCTCTCCTCCATTGCGATTTCAATGATCTATTCGATTTGTTGTGCATGATAGTGGTTGTTATTGGAATTTTATGATAGAGGTTGCGGGAAGAGTATATTGTGGTAGTAGTAGTTTGTCCATTAGATCTTATAGTTGTGCTACTAAGCGTATTTTTGGTGTTCGTTACTCATCATGTCTATTCTCTCATTTTCTCTCATTGACATGTGTTCTAGAATGTTTATTTGCATTGAGGACAATGCAAGCTTTAGGTGTGCGGGAGGGGAATAAGATGATACTTATGATTAGTAGTTTAGTTTATTTGTAGCAATTAGCTCTTTTGAGAGAATTTTTAATCAAAATAAAGTTGAAAATTAGAATATATAGAATCCCGCTAAATTAAAAATCCGAGAGGGCAACTTAGGAAAAATTGGGGGGCCCGGATTGGTCAAAAACCCGAAAGGGAACCCTATGGGAGGCCAAATGGTGTGGAAAAAGGTGAGGGTGATTACTGAGAAAGAAAAACAAATGTGTATAGCTAAGATGAAAATCCGAGAGGGTGCCTGGGCAAAATGAGACAAAATAAGAGAAATTGAAAACATTTATGCTTCTCTTGGTTTGTCTATTTGGTAGCTTTTTTAGTAGAGTAAGTTAGCTTTACAATAGATTTATACGACGCTCATTTTATGGTTTGTTTGTTGTTTATATTATCTTAAGATTAAGGATACGAAAGTGTGAGAGATTCTTATATCTTGGGGGTTGAGGTAGTCTAGGAATAAGATGTTGGGTATTTTTGGAAAACCTTTGCATGCTAGTTTAAGCTTAGGTCTTTGCTTACTCTTGTTAACTCGAGGGCGAATAAAGGTTTTAGTGTAGGGGATTAGATGAGACATCAAATTCATGTATTTTCTAAAGCATTTAACATCTCTTTTGTTTTTTTTGTTGGAATATGACTATATTTAGGTTGGTTTACATCAAAAGCAGGTTTAGATGACCTTTTTTGGTTTTCATATCTAAAACCTTAATTTTGTAACCTATTTTGAATCTAATGGATTTGTGTCCTTATGAGTGATGGGCTCACTTTATACTCTCTTTTTAGCACATTTGAAACTCATAATTGTAATAGATTAGGCTTTTATGTAAGGTTAATGGATGTTTTGCTGATAAGAATGTTAGGATGATGATTTAGGATTTCTATCTTAACTCTTTAGTTTAAGGGGTTTTCAGAATGTCCTTTGTGATCATGTTAATAAACTAATGATTCAAAAATGGAGATTCACAATAAAACCTTAGAAGTGAAGGCCAATATGTGATTCGGTAGAAGAAATGATTCGAATTTGAAGAACAAAGATCACCGACCGACCGGCCGGGTGCAACTGACCAAGTGCGCAACCCACGCATCAAGCCGCGAGCCCAAAACAAAGGGGCAAAACATCCCTCAGATAGAAATTTGCAGGGGCCTCGCGGCGTAGTGCGCGGCCGCGCATATAGTGGTGTTTTCAGTTGAGGGCGTCTTGCTCATTATTGGTTATTGGTGGTATTCTTTTATTCTTTGAGTAACCAAGTTTCGACATCGGAGTTAGGTTGATGGATGGCGTTGTTGAATTGCCATAAAATTTAATCCACCCTACAATAAGTACCTGAAACTACCTCGTATACCCCTAAAAAACCGCCGTACAGATATGCGTTAAGACTCAAGATAATTCAACAAGATCTCATAATACATAAAATTTCCAGAATCACACATCACATATGTGCTTCAATTAATATTTTCATGCTTTGAAAAATAAGACATAAAATTAAATTTTAAACCAAGAAAACTTAAATCCAAAGGGAACAGTTATAGATTATTGATCTCACAAATAACCTACTACCAATAAAACACTACTAAACAAGTGAAAGATATTGGGAGCAATTCGTATATGATACACTAGGGATATGATACTTACTATGTCCCCCGGTAATAATAGTAATAGTAAAATACTTATTCACTATCCACTTTTCAAGGAGTGATTTTAGAGATTTACATTATAATGAATTAAACTGAAACAATATACTCTGGGGATACAATAAAACACGGTACCAGAGGTACGGTATAAATGCATATTAGGAGCTGCTAAATCACGCCCTATGTTTTACTAGTTTACATGTATATGTACAACACTGATTTTAATTTTTAATGAAATAGAAAACAAACCCACCTTTTCCCTGCTAGCGCCACCGCCGCCCCTCCACCCCACCTACCGGAAATCTCCCTCCCTCCCCTGCCCCACCAGAAGCCATCCACCCTCCCCAGCCTCTCTTGTCCCCACCATCCCTCCCCAAACCATTACTAGCCCCTTTCGTCCCCATCCTCTCTCGTCACCACCCCGAGCCAGCTCCATCCCCGACAAAATGTGACTAACCCCCCTGAATTGGTTCTCTCAGTAACAAGACGTCGACCTTGTTCTCTTGAAAATCAGACGCCTCTCTCACGAACTAGAAACTAGTCTGGTTCTTTGCGTTAGGAGCACATCTGCATCGACTGAACCACCACGACACAGCTACTATTGCCTCATCGCCGCCATCACTTGTTGGATCTCGACTTAACCATCATTGAACCATCGCAATATTTTGTCTGGTTTGGATGAGTAATAGCGCCTGCTCAGCAACGTTGGGGCCCAGCCTCATCGAAGTAGCTTGCTCGTCGCCGTCGGAGTAGCCAAGCCCTTCGCACCACCACCAGCAGGCTCAAACCCTACGAACAAAAATGTACTAGATATATGAGCCCTGCACTCTACATTTGTCTTGCCCGCGCATGTATATTGGTCCGAATCGGATTGGTTTTGTTAGTTTCCAAAAAATTAAATAAATATTGTTGCCGTGTACTTGTCTCTCTCTACCATTTTTTTTTATCAATAAAACCATATTTTATATTAAGACTAAAGATAACTGATTACATCCCTAGCTAAACTATGAGCCAGATTGACTTCACTTCTACTTTCACAAACAAGACTGCAGTAAAACGTATACAGAGGAACAAAATATCATCCACCTCATTTTTGCATGATCGTTGCTGCTTCTCTCCCTGTAATGAGATTCACTGCTACCTTTGAATCTGTGCCAATGGGATGTGAGAATCACCATAGCATAAACTGAACTCCAAACAGTGCAATATTGTCAACAACTTTACTTGTGAAGGATTTGTTGCAATAGATATTTGGTATGATGAAGACTTGGCCTGAATTGAATTCATGAACTCCTTGTTTAGCTCAAACCATGCCCCAACTATAATTCTTTTTTGAATGCATCATCAGTTAGGTAGACTCGAAAAGGCCTCAGTGGAATATCCAAATTGCCATTCAGAAGAAGAACAGTGCTGCTTATTCCTGAAGTGTGTGTCTCCTACTGATCCTCATTAAATATTGAGGGTATTGAATTAGAAACTTCCGCAGACCCATAGAAGGAATTTAGATGCAAAGCATTCTCCTAGACTGATACTGGTTCCAGTGCTGGGTGCAGAGCAACTCCATCCCATGCCGCTTTGTTTCTTGATTTCCAAATCTCCCAAACTATACAAAAAGACAGAGTGATATCCTTCTCAGTGGGAGTTGATAAGATCCATTCAGCAAACCAAGTCTGAAAATCAGAAATTAGTGATGGATCAAAGCCGAGATAGATACATCTCCAAGCTCTTCTGCTGAGGTCACATTCCGCAAACAAGTGGTGTATCGTCTCCTGAGTTTGGAAACAAAAAGAACAGAGAGGACTAACTGTAACTCCTCTCTTTTGCGATGCACTCATTGTTGGAAGTGCATTATTCAGAATTATCCAGATGAGAAATTGAAATCGAACAGGAATCCTTATCCTCCAGAAATTCTTCAAGAAAATGATTCCATACCCACCTGCTGAAGAAGATTGAGAATCGGAGCTAGACTGCCACCATTTTCTGGCTTCATGATATCCTTTTGGAACGACTTGGGAGACCTCTGAACTCTTTCCATCATTCACCTTTGGCCCCCTATTTTTTTGGAACACTTTTGATCCCTCAATTTACATAACTGCTGAGTTGTGCCCTTCCGTCTGGTCAAATTGTCAACTTTGGTCAAAAGCATTAAGTTTAAGGGAATGATCAATTTTCGATCTTTCATTTTTCCATTTTCTTTTTCCCTATTTCCCTTTTCTTTTTTAATTTTCTTCTCCCTTTTGATGGAGATCAGGGTACGACTACCACCATAAATGAATACATTCCACGTCTTGATCAAACATTCAAGGGTTTTGTTCGTGATCCTCTAAGCAACATGATTGGTCCTATGACAAGG
>JAULKM010110531.1:0-23166 GCA_032355605.1 Rubia tinctorum
TCGCCAATCTCTTGGGAAACGAACTTGCTCGCAGCTATACTGGTCGATATGCCCATACCGACCGCAGAATCCTGAACTGAAAATCCAACTTAGAGCACGATTTTATTTTTGGTGTAAAACGACACACCAATCCTCCACCACCACCCCTCCGACTGCCTCCAACCCTCGCCTCTACCCTCACTTTTCCACCACCATCCCTCCGACCTTCCTGAAAAATCGTGCGACTTTCGCCTGAAACCCCCAAGCCTCCGCCGCCTGAAACCCCAACGCCTCCGCCGCCAGAAATTTGCCCTCATCGGTTCCTGATGCCTACAGTTCCTGACGCCTCCGCCGGTTCCAGAAGCCTCGGTTCCTAACGCCTTCGACGCTCCTCGATGCACCACCGTGAAGTCCGCCGCGATGCATCCTCTACTCCCGACCGCCGACTGGTTTCTGCCGCCTCTATCTTCTGCTCCTCGGACATCTTTCCCGCAGCGTGTCGTCGTCCCTTGTGCCTCGAGATCCCTGTCGCGACGCTCAATAATTTGTTCCACTTCCAGATATGGTTTTCGTTTGTCACCGGAAACCGCTGGCGGCAATTTTCATTTGTCGCCGAAAACATTTGGTAGCAGTTTCCGATGACTTTTTTATCACCCCCGAAAGAAGTTCCGAATTCATAACTTATTCTGACCTTAGTTTCGAGTTCGTAACAATTGGAAGGCGGTTTTTTTCTAGCACTCTCAAATGCAGAAAATAACCGCCTTTGAATGTTGCATTTTAAAGACGGTTCCTCAATGTGACTTTGATCAATGACGATCAAAGTCACCTACAAAGTGACTTCTCCTGATCGATAAAATCGCCTTTAATAGGCTGGTCTCCACTAGTGATGAGTGAATGAAATTTAATATAAAAAACAAAAGGTGGAATGAGTGAATGAAATTGATAGAATTTTGAATAAATTGGAAAGTGTGTCCTTTAAAATAACATCCACATAAAATAAGTGTGACATAAATAGAGAAATACTCCCTCCGTCCCACTTTAAATTACTTATTTATTTTTTCACAATTTTCAATGAGCGTGTTTGACCATAAATATGTCTAATTACATATAATAATGTCGCATAAAAATTGATATTTGGAAAATAGATGTTAAGACAAATTTAATAATATCTCACATGATATATTTACTATTTATATATTAATTTATATTTAGGGTCAAAGTTTGCAAAGGTTGACTGTCAAAAAGTAAATAAATACTTTAAAATGGGACGGAAGAAGTATATTTTTGTATTCTAACCTTAAAATTTTGCTTCATGTATGAGGTGAAAAGATGACGCTCTCAAGTGGTCTCCTCCATTTCTTATTCTGATGGATTTAGTGAGCCACTTCTAATGATGGATAAATTTCCCACGAGGTTGTGTTTTCTAGTGGATTCTGAGTCACTTGAATCCATTCGCCTTTGATGCTGATTTCATTTCCTGTATTGATCTGCCATCTTTGCTTATTTTTTAGAAACCCCTCTACCCGGAGTATTGATTTTCTTCCCTATGATGCATTCTGCTTTGGTTTATCCTCTAATATATTAGAGGCTTTGTATCTGGCCAACATTGGAGTGCTAAACATTAGCAAATGTTTCATTGGGATCTTCCATGAATGCTTGTCTATTAGGATTAATTCATTAGGAGGTTGTTCGTATTTCCGATGGTTTATTCATTGGTCAGGCCAGATATGCCAAGAATATTTTATTGCGCGCCGATATGTAGGATTAGATGTCAGTTGCTATCCCATTTGTGGTATTTTCGCAACTTGCCTGCTCTTCCAGTAAGCCATTTGGAAATTCTACACTTAATCGCTCTACAGTATTTGTCAATTACACATCCTGACTTGTCTTATGTTATGAACACGGTCAGTTAGTATATGCAGACTCCTACCGATGACCATTTCCAAATTGTGACTCGAATTTTGCGCTATGTTCGTGGTACTCTCCACCTATGATGCATGGGGACGGTAAAGTAAATAAGGAATTCGTATGGGGACAGTACGAGGACGGGTACTGGGGCGGGGACACTGTGGGGACGTCCCCCAAACGTCCCCCAACACGCCAGAATTTCTGACTTGATTCTAAAATAACCCAACTTGGACGTTTGACTTCACAAGTCCCTCAAACTTCCCCATGCTTCATAGGTCACCTTTAGGAGAATAGAAGCCAGAATATAAGTCATTCCATTCCACAACTTTGTCACTTTACTATCCCTTTTCAAATGATTCATCACAATCTCATTCTGCTTCAAAACTTTTACATCCTCCACGGGGCTCTTTTGAGCTTAACAATAATATTATATTAGGTTTAATTACAGTAATGCTATGCGTGATTCTGATTTTATTTTTTTAATTATAGTAATGATATATTATATGTGATTATGATCTGATTTTATATTTCTATGTCAGTTTGAGTATTTTGAAAATTATTAATATTTTTGTTACTATATTTAATCGGTACCCATGTCGTCCATGTATCCATAATTTTTTAGTTTTACCGTTTCTCGTCCCCATATCTGTATCCGTTTAGGTACCCGTCCCCGACTCGGTGCAACATAGCTCTCCACTATGGTATTCAGTTTCGCGCCAATTCATCTGCTTTACCTGTTCTCGGTTATTCTAATGCTAATAGGACTTATTGTATTGAGACTCGTAGGTCTACCTATGGTTATGTCATTTTTCTTGGTGGTAACCTGGTTTCTTGGAGTGCAAATAAGCAACCTAAAGTCTCCTGCTCTAGTTCAAAATTAAAATATTGTGTTAAGGCTAGCACTGCTGCGGAACTAGTTTGGTTGTTGAATATTCTTCTGGATTTACGTGTTTCGACTCGTGCGCCACCGGTTTTCCCATGTAATACTAATAGTGCTCTCTTTCTTGCTTAGAGTCTGGTTTTACATAAGAGAGCCAAGCACATTGATATTTATTATCATTTTGTGCGTGGGATGGTGTCTTCTCGCAAGCTCAAGGTTGCTCATATTTCTACGGACTAGCAGTTTGCTGACATCTTTACAAAGGAGTTACCTCGCCTTCAGTTTGAGTTCTTACGTTTCAAGATTTGCGTTGCGATCAATCCTACGCTTCGCTTGAGGGGGGAGATAATAGAGATATAGTTGATTTAGAATCCGGATAAGAATGAAATAATGTTTCTGACTGATTTTGTATACATCGTATTCAATATTTATTTACGTCTTGTATAGCCTTTCCGAGAACTCCACTGTTCATTGTGTATTGTAGACTTTACAAGACCCTCAAAAGAGATCTCAGTACGACATGGTAATAATTATGGTCATTATTGTACAACTTTTTGTTTCTTTATTCAAAAACCTATCTCTGTGGTCACTATCAAGTCACCCAAGGTTTTGTGAATTACAGATGGAAGAGGGTAGCAAAACTTCTGAGGATATGAGTTTCTCTGCAGGGAATGCTAAAAATATGAATTTCATTTTTCTGGAATGTTAATGTCGTCTTATATCATCTTAATTTGCCAGCATTAGTAGTTTGAGAAGTCATTGTCTGATGTCTCTACACATTGGTGGTAATATCTGTTAACCGCCAACTACTTCTGGAATTATATATTGTGAGAGAATGTTGGAAGAAATAATTAGTTGTTTGCGCTTTTGGAAAAATATGAGTAAATTTATAATACTATACATCAGTATAAAACCTAGATATCTATTTGAGTCGCGTTAACATACGTTTTCCTTAAAGAGTAATTCGACCCGGTTATTGCCTTGGGTTACAGGAATTCTCCTCGAGGATAAATAATCGAATGCCCTCTTGATCTAGACTTGAAACAAGAGAAAAGTTTTGAGTGTTTTTGGTTACTGAGTAAACTGAGAAAATTATATAAAAAATTAATTCTCTTTCTGTGCATGCATACGCATGTTTATATAGGAGATATTCCGAGAAGATGTTACCCCTCGTAGAAGTTGTGGGTTATTGGTCACTACTTCGCTTTACAATTCTAGTACAATGTCATCTTTCCACATTCAATGTACCATAGTTATCAGAAATGAATTCTGAAACAACGCATCTCTCCACATAAATGACTACATTTTTCACATCCAATGTACCGTAGTCATCAGAAATGAATTCTGAAACAACTCATCTCTCCACCCCAGAATAAGACAGGTAAACCATCAAAATTCTGACCAACATAATTTAATACTTATCCAAAAATAGTAAGCTCGTAGAAAGTTTATACAAGTGTGCACTCTGCACCACCAAACTTGTTTTGACATCCTGAGCTCACAACTACTCGAATCCAATCATGCTTAAATAGCTCGTGTTTCTTAAAACACCAACAAAATTTACACTTGGCTTAAAAAATTGCATGTATCGCTAATGATGAATTCTATTGGATTTGGTGTTTCAGTTCTAATGTTATAAATGTAAGCCTTTGATTGCAGTCCCTTTAATTTTTTGCCCATGTTAAGTTTTTCTTCTTCCCTTGTGGTAGTAGCATCAGAATTCCATCGCTAGACCAACATCCGGGTTGCAAGTGATTGATATGATACTCTTTGAATGTGATGGTGTCATTGGAATTATTTGAGTGAGAATGTTAGTAAACTTCCATGGATTAGAGACTAACCAGGTTACAACCTATTTGAAACTCTAATACACAAAATCAGGAATATTGGGGACTTTGATACCACTGAAGAACATAGGGATGAAATACCTTGGTGGGTAAAGAATCCTGATTACAAGCGAGTAACATCTCTGTGTCACTACGTAGTATGTTTGCTTCAAGTTTTACCAAGTTTTTCGAGTTCCTGATGTTTGAGGCATGGTTTTTTGCAACGCGAGTAGATTGGTTGAACAAGTTTATTCTAGACATGTGACCTTTCATTGATAAGTTAAATTCATGATTAGTAAGGGGTGTTGTTTCTGATAAGAAATTTTGTAGTTTCTGATAAGAAATTGAAAGCGTTGGTTTAGTTTTTATTTGCAGGAAATTCAAGAAATTGTTAGAAGCATTGCACAGCCGATGGTGCCCCCAAGTGTTGTTTAAAATATTTAGGGACCTCAATTAAAGATAAGATTTATTGTTGTTGCTCCCTTGCCCACTTCCAACTACAATAAAGTAGATAGCGTTAAGTTAGGGTATCGTCCACAGAGACTCAGGGGTTTAAATGATAGTTTTTGCAAAGTTCACAATCGGGTGTCACCCCGAGTGTGTGTTAGGATGAGGAGTTTTTGTTTGTAAAGGCTTATCTAACAACTACGAGTATTAACTACGATACAAGATACAATAGTATAAACAGGCCTTGGAGGTATTTGAATCACGTGATTAACATACAAGATTTCATCCCAGACTTCTATTCACATTTAAAAATTATATTTCTATCTAAGGTTATATCACACAATGTAGAGATGTTAATTCCCCAGGAATTCCCTCGGTCTGTCATACCATGTCGGTTCCGCTCCCTATTTAACATCTTACCTCCTCCAAATATAGCTAGAGGCACACTTCCACTACCACCTCTAACCCTCACTAGTGGGGTTAATAGGCTAGTAACTTTAACTAAGTGAATTAAACTCGGTGGTAGCATGGATCATCGGGATCTCCACCATGAATACCCATCCTCGGCCCATCTTGTGCCACTTAGGACATTAGTACATCATGATAACTCTAAGGTTGTCTCAACACTTAGTTGCCACAAACTAGGGATACTCGCTTTAGACATTATCCCACAATCCCAATCGAGAATTTAACAACACCCGACCCGATTGCCAGATGAACCCAATGTTGTTCTCAAGATAATCTAATTATAAGACTAATCTTACTACCATCCCAGGGAAATTGCAGGACTACAAGCACAGATAGAAATGTAACACTCCCCGGGTCATTTCCCTAGCCTAGCACTAAATCATGCAAAAATCTAACTAGGTGTACATCCTAATGATATTCATCACAATAATCATAGAAAGAAGCAATATAACAAATTAAGCATGATATTTATAACAAATGAAATAAAAAATGAATCTTGAAGTCTCACAAATCTAAAGTTAACACAAACTTACAAATTCTCCCAAGTCATAAATTTAAGTTACTAGAATAAAACTCATAGCATTCAATGGATTAAATACCATGGAAATGAGTATTTAATGAAGAAAGAGAGGAGGAAAGGTTTTTTATTCTATAGAGTCACCTCCTCTTCACTAATCTAAGCTACCAAGCACAAATCTAAGCTATTTAATGGAAACCCAACGCAGATCTACAATAATCCATGAAAAAGATGCAAAAACTAAGAAAAGATGCAAAAAACCTAGGGTTTTGGAGGCCCAAGTCGGGCTCAAGAGGATAATGAAGAAGAATGAGGATTTTCATAGGTGGAAGGGAGAGAAAATGGGAAAACATGCAAAGAGAAGTGGTCAAAACCCTAGTCAACAGGGTGGCACGAACCGTTGCAGATTTTCATGGTCCGTCCCCTGGGACAGGGTCATGAACAATAACTGATCTCACGTTTGCACGGTCTATTTTCTGGGCCCGCGTCCTTCAAGTCTTGAATCTTCTTTTCATCGTTGCGGGTTGACCGCTGATTCGATTTGGAGTTCTTGTAGTCAATTTTATAGTGATCGCGAAGAAAAATCCAATGATGATGTTTTTGGATGACAATCCATCTCGGACCGATCCCTGAACTCGTTTCTCACTCTCTAATCATTCTTCACCCACTACTTACTTTGTTTCTTCAATCTTCTTCCACCACCTTGTAAGTGGCCTTTCTCCTTCCACCATTCCAGTGAATGATCTTCTTCAATCTTGTACCATCCTTGTGAGTGGCCTTCTCCAAGATGATCTATAAATAAGCTCACAAAACAAGTAAAAATCGACCAACTCATAGAGGTAAAACATGTTAGATACTAAATGCTTTCAAAATAGGGAAATTAGTGCAAATAACCACACAAGGTGATTATAACTCCCTATCATGTAAAACACCTCAATATTCTAACTATCCACCAACAAAAGTATCTAAAAAGTGGTGTTAAATACTCTAAGAAAAATGTGTTTCTCGTTTCATCAACAACCGATATTGGTAGACTACGTGGGGGTTGTATAAGATAGAATCGATTGAATATGAGTTATAAATTATTGACAGTCCGTTGTATTTTTAAACATATAAACTGTATTTGTTAAATTAAATACTGAACTTTTAAATTTAAATAAAGTATATTTAAGTTAAATATTGTACTTTTTATATATTTCTTATATTTTCACGTTCAAACACACCTGATTAGATATTTTAACTTATAAATTGTCATATATAAAGTATAAAAATACAGTATGTTTATAAATAATGTTGAATTTTCATAACCTTATGGACAAGCCACCTTTCCCTCTCTTTGAATAATTAAATATTCATTAATTGGAATGTTTTGGAAGGATGGTGTGAAAAATGGAAGTGATGACAAATTCAAATTGATATTAGTGTGAACCTTTTTTCTAAGCACATATTTAGGTACGGTGATGGGTTTCCCTTGCGTTCAATTCGTCCTCCTCTTTGCTTTCTTCTCTCGGCTTCCTTCAATCTAGAAAACGGTGGCCGGTAAGCCGTAGACGGTAGACGGAAGGCGGTCAATTTTAAGGTCATATTTTACGGCTCTACCTTGATTTCTGCAGTAACTTTGTCAAAGCCAATCACTTTCTACACCAGTCGCTGGTTCTAAATTTTCTTTTGATTTACTAGAGGTTCATATTTCTAGCTCATTCCTTTTGCTTGGTTTGGTTTGTTTTGGATTTTATATGTTAAATGTATATCTCATGTTTGGTTTTTATGAAATGGCTTTTATGAGAAATCCCGTGCTTCACCTGTGTAATTCATAAATTTACAATCTTGGTGTTGAATTGGCATTAAGTTTGATGCAATTGTGGGAAAATCTCAAAAGTGCAAACCTTTTTTCTAAGTACATGTTTAGGTACGGTGATGGGTCACCCTTGTATTAAATTTTCCTCCTCTCGGCTTCCTTCAATCTAGAATATGATGGCCAGTAAGCCGTAGATAGTAGACGTAGGATTTCAATTTTAAGGTCGTCCTTTACGGCTCTACCTTGCTTTCTCCAGTAACTTTGTCAATGCCACTCACCTTCTACACTTATCGCCTATCACATGTCCTCAATTTTCTTGCAATATACTAGAGATTCGTATTTCAACCTCTTTCATTTTACTTGGTTTTGCTTGTTTGAGATTTTATATGTTGAATGTATGGCTCAGGTTTGATTTTTATGACATGGGTTTACGAGAAATCACGTGTTTCATCTGTGTAATTCATAAATTTACAATCTTGATGTTGAATTGGCATGAAGTTCGATGCAATTATGGGAAAATGTTGAGTTTTTTGTAATAGTGATATTGGTATACCATCTTTTGTCAATATTAAGTGATGCTTTCTTCTTCTTTTTTCTTCATTTTAATTTTCTTGATTTAGTTGTTACATTAGATGATTATAACAAGGCTGTTGTCGATGTATGCTTCCTCCAATTCGGACGCTTTTGCTTTTTCATGGTGTACTTGATTGAGTAGGCTTTTTTAATGACTAATTGGGCAAGATGGAGGGGAGGGTTGTCATTATTGTGTGTGACCCGCTGAATATTTATAAATGGCAAAGGGGGATATTCTCTGGATTTATTAATCAAAGTGATATACTACATTACTAGTTGCTATAAGATCTTGTGCTAACTTGCAGATATGTTATTTTGTTACTTTTTTTGTACAGGGTGTTACTGGTAATTGAATTTATTACCGAGTGCTTCATATTCTTGTTCTAATAATCTGGACGTGCTATTTTAATTAGATCGTGTGCTAACTTGCAGACATGTTATTTTGTTGCTTGTTTATCTTATAGCATGAATAGTTTCTTTGAGCAACAGTTTAACTACAGTACGTTGCATGTCTTCTGTTTCTCTGAGGATTGTTTTATTATGTTTATGTTTATATGAAGTTCTTCCCTTTATAATTTTAGTGTTGATGATGTATTTGTATCAGTTTACACACTGTGTTATTGTAAATTTAAATATAATGTGCTCCAAACTTCAGTTTGGTGTTACTGGAGGAAACCTTAGGTTTTCAATTTTTTTGTGGTGGCTGGTAAGTCGTATACTGTATGTAGACAGATGGCGGTCAATATTAAGGTCGTCCTTCATGGCTCTACCTTGCTTTCTCCAGTAACTTTTTCAAGGCCACTCACCTACTACACCAGTCGTCGGTCCTCAATTTTCTTTTAATATACTAGAGGTTTGGATTTCAAACCCTTTCCTTTTGCTTGGTTTTGCTTGTTTTGGATTTTATATGTTGAATGTATGGCCCGAGTTTGGTTTTTTGAGATGGGTTTTACAAGAATACATGTGTTTCGTCTTTGTAATCCATAAATTTAAAATTTTAATGTTGAATTGGCATTAAGTTTGATGCAATTATGGGAAAATCTTGGGGTTTTTTTTTTGTAATAATGATATTAGAATAGTACAATCTCGTGTCAATTTTCAGTGATATTTTTTTTCTTGTTTTTAATTTTCTTGATTTAGTTCTTACATTAGATGGTCATACCAAGGCTGTTGTGGTGTACTTTTTTTCTACTACAAAAAGTGTGAGAGCATAAAGAAGTATGTTTTAACTCATCACTAGCGGTTCAGTATCTTCAAATTTGACTAAAGATACTTTTCTACATTTGGCATTAGTGCTAAGTAAAAATATAATAATCGTGTAGAAATTTTACAGCAGATTGAACTTACTTCTTGCTCTTTGTATTTTTGAATCATTCAAAAATCTCTATGAAATGAGTAATGAAATGTAATGCCATATCAAGCACGACCATGGGCGGAACCAGGGGGAGCGAGGGGGTGCTGGTGCCACCCCTACGATCCGTGACCCAAAATTTAGATTTAGGAGCCACCGGAATCCATGCCCCCCTAAACCTAGGTTTCAACTCCCCTTTCTGGCTAGTTTTGAGGAAGACGATGTCATTTTTCAATTTTATTTTTATTTTTTTGTTTATTTCATTAAACAAAACGACGTCGATTTAGTATAAGTGAAACGACGTCGTTTTGTTCTCACCAAGGAATAAAAAGAAACATGATAAATGAGCTTAACCCAATAGGCCTAACTACTCTCATGCCCAGCCCTTTCCTTTAAAAAAATCCCACTAATTTCCTCACTAATTTTATTTTTAGAACCTTATTTATGTTATTATAAATTCATTATTAATTAAAATAATGACAAGTGTGATTTATCGTATTTGTAAAATTTGAATTATTTTATGCCACTTCATTATTTAAGTAGATTTTGTTTGAATATGTCGAATTAAGTTTTTAGAAAAAAATTCAGTGTAATTCAGTGCCCGAAAAAAATTACCAATATAATCTAGCGTCAGAAAAAAATTTCCCTGTATAAATCAGCCTCCCCAAAATACTGTTCTGGTTCCGCCACTGAGCACGACACAAGTAATCTGAATAGTAGCTTTGTCTCAAAACATCCGTTGGTTTCCATGGATACATGCTTTACTTGTTCTTGGAGTGCTTTGCCTACTCATAGTCACTTTTTTTTTTTTTGCTATTTTGCCAACCCAGTGTTTTGCTAACATATCTTCAAATTTGGGTTTAAAAATCTAGTATATTTCAAAATAACTAATTTCACAATTAATAAAAATTATTATCTCATACCTTCAAATCTCTAGCATATAAAATTATTACGATACTCTCTTCGTTCCAAGCAGATATAGCTCATTACAACTAAATACAATAAATTAATATATAAGTTGTGCGTCGCACTTGCGTGAATCTACTTTCCCTCTATATAACATTGGGAAAATAAACGAGAATAAAAGTAAATGAAGGAGCAGTAAACAATTAAATTAACTGAGAAAAGACAATTAAATTCATCAAAAACAAATAAGGAGATTCATATGTTGAGATTCAATAATTTGGATATTGGTATAAAAAAAATAAAAAAATAAATTTTTGATTGTTTTTTTTGTTTGGGAACAGAGAGATTCGATAATTGAAAACAACATTATTTTGATTTTCCGATATACCCCGTCCCGCGATGACAGGCCTGTAGCTTCTCTCCGTGAGGCTCCGTTCCCTTCCCCCCCCCTCTCTCTTTGATCCAGTGGAATCCAATCATCTAGAATTTTAGGGTTTCATGCGAAGAAGATACATAATTTTGATAGTTTAATCGGAAAGGAACGGTTTCGCGGGAGATTGTGAAGAAGTTGGGTTTGGAAGGCGGCACAGATCCGAGTGCGAGTTGATCACTGTCCATTTCATCATGTTTTGGCGCATGTCGGGGCTTTCCACTGCTTCTCCAGTGAGTATTGCAACTTCCCAGGGATTTTTCATTGTTTTATCCGCCTTTACGCAATCTTCTTCTTTTTTTGAGTTATTTTTAGACTCAAGGTTTTTTTACGAGGAACTATCACAAGTTTTAAATGTTCTATGAAGTTTGATATCGAACTAAGAGTAGTTCTGTTGATTTTTCTAGAATTCAAGCCTAACGAAAATTCCCTCTAGTTGCTTTTTGTGAATATAATAATGAAATGTGGCGCAGTGCAATTTAAGCGGGTCAATACACAACTGAACCTGTGGAGTATATTAAAACTTAACATAAAGAAAGCAACACCTAAATGTTTGAAGTTTGGTTATCGTTTTGAATATTTTAGTTATTACACTTTAGACGGAACAATTACGAGACAAACGTTTATGGTTCAATGTTTTTCCCTAATGTCTCCATTTTAGTGTGCATCCACAGGTCTTATTATACCTTAGGCTCATTAGACTTTGTAGTGTTAGTTGTTATTTATCTATATCAAGTAGACAACATACAACCCATTAAACGAAGTAATACGGAAGGACCGCCCATGTGAAAATGCACATATATGGTTTATAAGCGAAGTGTTTATGCACAGTTTCATAAGAAGAATGTCCATGTTTGGTAGTAGCAATCATTGTTTGCTCTAACGCAGGAGTGCACTTATAGAAAAGATAGCACCATCTTGATAACTCCCTTGCAATGTGTTATGGATTCGAGACATTGTTAAATATAAGATGAAAGATTGGTATTAACCATATTACTCTGTCACAGAGGGAAAATTCCGCAGCAATAAGTCTCATCATTTATCATTTTTCACTTTTAACGGGTTGCAAATATGCTTTCAGAATGAACTAGGTGATCTAGTTATCTCAGCACCCAAAAGAAACATTTTCTGCTGGTATTTTTTCCTTGCAAATATGATGTATTTACTGTTCTAGACTAGTAGCATTCTATCTGGTGGCAGGACTTTATAGTCTATTACACGGACCAGTGGATGTACATACCCTAGACTATGAGCTCGGAAATGATCTGAAAGTAGGTCCTCAGAGGAGATTTATTATAGAAAATACAGGATCTGGTTGATCAGCTTTAAATGTGGTTTTGATGCTATTCAAGAAATGCTGGCCCACTTTGTTTGTGTAAAGCTTCCTTGTGCAACCTGGAGTTTGTATTTTGGAAATTGTCATAAGATTCATATGAGTCGGAATGTGAAATCTTTTGCTTGGATATATGGGAAGACGTTTTGATTCAATCTTTTTAAGCGTGAATCCAGCAAGAGAGCTTTTGTTTTAGTTGCAAATTCTATTGAAGTTAGGCTAACTCAGTCTTAATACCTTGAATGAATGGGAGAAACATGGTATAAAGAATAATTAATGGATGCTTTAGAATGAAAGGGGAGGTTGTCGGTTGTCCTATGTCCCTCTATACCAAAAGAATGTAATAATGATAAAATCAGCCAATGAAATTATCTTTGGTGGAATTAAAGATCTCACAACTTCTCTTGAATTGGTTATCCTTTTCTTTCTCACTTTCCCTGTTTCCAAGGGTTTTAATAAATGGATAAAACAAGATGAAACAATTCAGACCTAGTGAATTAATGAACTCTATTTTTTTACTTGCACCACAAGCTGATTCTGAGCACTTCATTTCCTCCACAACTGGATCTCTGATGGTTGGGCTGTTTGTTGAAAATCTCTTCAATTTCTCTCGATACCAACTTGATAAAGGGCAGTGACATACACATGAGCTGCAGCCCTCTCCTCGTCAAAAATAAATGCCACACGTACCGTACCTCTTAAAACTTCTGAAATTTGAAACAGTCTTCAACCCCAATTTCCGGTACAGATCATTAGCACATCTGCATATGAACATTGGAAGTGTAGATCAGAATCCTGATGCAGGTTAAGTGGATCACAATGCCATTGAGACACCTGAATTCCCAGTTGGTTGAGTATGTCGAGAGGTATCATCTACTAGTTGAAGCAAAAGAATCAGTAATGGGGCAAAAGAATGTCCTTCTATTCATATTACTGAAGCAAAAGAATCAGTATTGACAGTCCCCTTCAGTATACAATGAGCTTTTCTCAAGCTGAATTTGCCTTTAGAATCAACACAAAGACTCATCTGTGGCAATATCTTCAACTTCAAACTATTCAGCTGTTTCCAAATCCTACTAGCTCATGTTGATGGTTGATGATCCTGCAATTTCTGCTGCTCCTTCTATTGTTTCTCTATACTTGATTCATGATTACTGGATATTGACCCTATTTCTTGCTTAAGTAGCTCAAGTGTAAAGGTGGATTAGGATGTTGGCCTTAATGCATTACAGTACTAAGTAATCATTAGAGTTATGTGGATTTTTCTTGACTGTTTTTCTTCATTAATTTGTTGTCAACTTGTTTTTTTGGAGTATTCAATTTAGAAGTATAAACTTATAGTTCTTAGGAACTAATTATGTTGTGTTTGTGTCATTTTGGTTTTTTAATGTGTTTTCTGTTGAGACTTGGGAGTCTTGAAACTTGATATTATTCCGCTATTGTTGTTGGTAATGGTACTTGGTAATTAATTCACTATTTGCTATTTGGTTGAGTTTATTATGAATCTAACTTTATATTTAATTTTTTGAACTTGCATATGCATATATATATATATATTGAATATAAAATATGTAGCGCATCGAAACCGTGATGTCCTCGCATCGCATAGCGCATCGCATAGCGCATCGCGCATTATTCAAATTCTGGGCCTTAGCGCATTTTAGCACATCCCGCATTTTAAAACCAAGCCCCCACCCTACAAACAGAGAGAAATGGAAAATACAGCGACACAATTTCTCAAACTCCATTTCCCTGCTCATTGCGGACAACCGGAAATAACATATCAACTAACTGTCAGCTTCAAATGAAACTAAAAATAAGTCACAGAAATACTAAAATCCTACCATCATTTCAGTTTAAAATATTGTGTTACCGTCCAGGTAAACCCATAGTTCCTTTTTCCTAGCAAACTAAACCCTGAAATTCAAATTTCTCCGAGAAACATGAAAGCAAATGAATACATAGCCTAAAAATGTACCATAATTAGGGTTTTACTAAGAGGGGGAAAACCCTAACCTTTTTTCCCGGGCAGAGTCTTGCCGTCTTTGACATAGAACTCACGGATGTCGACCACGAGTTTTCCCTGCCAGTTCCTCACCGTAACCCTCCGATTCTTCGAGACCTGACATAGCATACAAAACAAAATTTCCACATGTAAACTAGATTATCTAGGGTTAAGAGAAGCTACCAACACATTGAAACGTTTAGAGAGGCTTGGATACCTCGCAGACGACGATGTTGTCGGTAGCAGCATCGTCGGAATCGTCGGCCTCGGAGGCCTTTTTGAGGCGCTTGGGTTCCTCCTCGTCGGAAGCGAAGCCGTCGTCCTTTTTATGTCCCCTCTTCGACATCTTTTCGCTGCTCAGTCACGGTGGCGCTTTCGAGATAGGGCGGCGGTGGTGGTGGTGGTGGTGGTGTCTTTCCTCGTCTCTGGGAAAATGCTAGTGAGGGGGGGAGTGGAGTGGGTACCGAGTACTGTTGAGTTTAAATGACGAGTTTAACCTCGTGGTAATACTAGGGATTCAGATTTGAACTTTGTGATTTCATAATACACTCCCTCCATACATTACTATAAACTTATGGCCGTGCAATTGATCTTTTTTAAAATTAAATGTTATAATTTTTTTATAAAATCTTATCGTATTTTAAAAGTAAAAATAAATAATAATGTGAATTTAAATGTGAAAATATAAAAATATATAATATAAAAGAGCAAAGTGCAGATATAACCCTACATAATTGACGAAAGTGCACATATAACCATGTTATATCCGAAAGTGCAAATATAACCCTACATAATTAGATAAAGTGTAAAAATAACCTTTCAAAGCAATTGGACGCAAGATTTTGATGAAAAGTCCAATTCACCATTGACGCTTCCGATTCCCGTAGGGTTTAACCCAACCCATAGACTTCGTTTTCTTCCGGATCGACCCGCTCCAGGTCATACCCGTACCCGTACTCGCCTTCACCGGCGACATCGACCTCCTGCTGGTCCATTTCGCCGCGGCCCCGACCCGGAGACTGATCGCTCTCCTCGCCGGCGAACGCCCCACGACTTATGCCGGACTCGAATGACTTATGCCGTAAAGACCTCTGCCCGTCGAAGACCTCTGCTCGTCGAACTCGCTCTTGTTCGTCGCCGCCGTCGACACACTCCCACTGTGCGCGCTAGCGTCCTCCTCCGAGAAGTCCTCCATCGATGAAACCGGGCACCGATAGCGGCCCTGCGGGCTGGCGTCCTCCTCCGGGAAGTCCTCTATCGAAGATACCGACCACCTACAACGGCCCACCTTTTACTTTTCATGTGGGGCTAGATTTCAGGTAATAGGCCTGAGGGTACTATGGTCTTTACATGTCGGTCAACTGTTGGAAAAGGTGAGTCAACCACGAAAATGGTATCACATGGTTATATTTACACTTTCATTCAATAGTCAGGGTTATATTTGCATTAAAAAATTATTCAAGATTATATTTGCACTTTCTCCATTACACAAAGTTATTTTTTTATAATATCCTATTTCTTTCAACTAGTGGTATTGACCCAACTAAGAAAAGCTTTAATTATGCAATCTAACAATTAAAAGTTGTTGGATAGTATATAAGATTATTTCCTATCAAGCTTTAGGACTGAATTTTATCATAGTCAGCAAGTGTATATCTTTTAAAGAAAATCATAACGTATGTATCTTTTATTTAGTATACTCCCTCCGTCTCACTCTAAATTGTTTATTTACTTTTTCACGGTCTTCAATGAGTTACTTATAATAATACCCTATAAAAAATATTTAGAAAATAAATGTTAAAACAAAGAGTCCGTCTTTTGAAATACGATTTTTCTATAAATCATAAAAAAACCAAGGTTTAAAGTGTAAATTTGAAGAAATGAAGATAAAATTTTTGGGTTGCATGAATCGGGTTATAAACTTTATAACTACTACACGTTGCATAGTAAAAAATTTAATATTGGAACTAAGATCTTTTACCATTTACCATTTTAATTCAACCGGTTTTTCAATAAGTTTATGAGAAAATGGTGTTTCCCAAGATTAATTTAAATAAATAAAATTAAACTTAAACTTAATTAATTGAAGTGAAGATAACAATGTCATTATTCTAGATTTCATGAATTATTTTTGCTTGCTTTTTGGATGGTGCTGTTAATCGGGAATATTGAAATCATTTTGACTAACCTAAACCCAAATTGTCTAAAAATAATATTCTAATATTCTAATATGTTACTGATTTAATTCTCTACTATATATAATCAATCATAACTTATCCTAATATTATAATATGTTACTGGTTTTAATTCTTTACTATATAATCAATAATAACTTGTTAAAATATAGTACTTCTTAAAATATAATTAAAACCATAAATGTCTCATTGTGTTTGTATATATATCACTGAAGAAAATTTTAAAAACACATTATCAGAAATAACAAAATGTTCGGATTTGTTTTATACGTTGATAGAGTACTTCTGATAGAAATATGTATACAAATTATTTATTTATTAATTTATATATGAAAAATATTGTTTTAGGCCACTAACTGTTAAATGAAGATATTTTATAATTAGTGAAACTAAAATGGTTATTTGATATTTACTTTTATTTATTGCAATGAGATACATATAATTATGATAGCCTTTTAAAATAAATCTCAACATATAAATAAATATTTTTTAAATAATTTGAATGAAATATTATAAAAATAATCAAATTTTATTTTATTCAACGTTTAACGATTTCTAACTATTTCATATAGTTTTTCTTAGATGACTAAATTTTAAAATTTTAAATAAAATTCTTTGTTTTCAATTTAAATGTGCGACACAACATTTTAAAATTTTAAATCCAAATTTTTTAATTATTCTGCTACTTGTTAGGAAAAAAGAATTCAAAAATTTTGAGCCGAAAACGTCAATGTTAGGGACAATAATGGATTATGGTCAATGTCTTGAGTACGCTTGTTTAGCTTGACATATCCCAACCATATGATATGGAAAATAAACATTGCTAATTTGGAGTTTTTAGTCAAAATCTCTTAGTCAACTAGGGGTTAGGACAAATTGAATTTTTTAAATAAAACTTTTGGAAATATTTAAAAATTCAATCCTTTATAATAATAAAATCTTAATTAGAAAATTGAATCCTTTATAATGAATTTTCACATATTCATAAATCTGGGTTCGTCCGATCCGTGTTTTTCAAGGTGTTTACCTTCTGGACAACATAGATCGTGACTGGATCAAGTGGTTTACAGTTGTAGAAGATCCCTATTTGGCGCAGTGATATTGATGCGTGGTATGCTCCTCTTTGCCAAGTGGTCATGTTTTTCGCAGGAAGCAAGTTAATATTCTCGAGGGCAATATTACAGTTTTTTGTTGGATCTCTGATCTGTAATAGTACAGACGATCAATCTGGTTGACTTGTACTTGCAATATGTTAGTTATTGCTAGAAGTTAGTTAGGTTGAATGTCAATTCCACTCATTGTAATCGCCGTTGAACGTTTTTCACAATATGTTGAAATGATTGATTTTTCCCCCAAAAAGTAGTATTGTCTCTTACTTAGGTCATATTTATAACGTATAATTTTTATATATAATTTGATTGTTTGTATCTAATTCGTAATCTTAGTAAAGTGGCTGGCGAGAACAATTTATCAAACCTAACTCAACTGTAACTGTACCAATATTGACCAGGGTCTTCAAATGCAATCAGCTAAGAATATGACATGTAGTCAAATTAGTAACATTGCCTCTCATCTAAACTTCCTAATTAATTACAAACTAAAACCATGTTAATTTCAACTTAACTTCATTTTATTTCACTACAATTTATTTAAGTTTTATAATATTTAAATTAATTTAATTATACTGTTATTATTAATCAACTTAAAATTTGAATTCTAAACAAATAAAAACTCAAATATTTTTTTAGTTACACTGTTTATAATTAAATTATCGTTATTTTATAATAAGACAATCTTACATGATTCAAACTCATCCATAATTACCCAACTTCAGGATAATAGCTACTGTAAAATTTATTCGCAAACAGACATGCAAATAGTAACAAGAGAAAATGGACAGACGGTCAAAATGAATTGTCCTTTTGAGATCCCAAATAATTACTAGTTTGTTTGGATTCATTGGGGATTCGTGTTGCTTTCCTTGTTAATTGTCGTTTCCAAAGATACGCACTTTAATTTTTTCAATGCATGTGAGTATGTATATATTGTTTATATTATGATATTAGCAAAATTCATTTACTAATAGAATATTCCAGTTATAATTTTTAAAATTTTATAAAAAAAGGCAACACATGCACAAAATACAAAAATTCAAATTTTGGATGATATTTTTAACCAGATTATCACAATCACCTTTTTTGTTTTAAGTTCTCAAAAAAAAAAAGAAGAGCAATTCATATCGAATTTGAGGATGACAATTCTTTAACCTTGATCCATCTTATTTAATTAAACTTGTCAATCAGACAAACTTGTTTAATTCATCGATTCATTTAACTTAATCCTAATCCAATATCATATACTCCCTCCGGCACACTTTTTTTTGATTGTTTTTGTGAATTTGACCCACTTTTCTTTTATGTCAATATTCTTTCAATTTCATTTACTCATTCTACTTTTCCCTTTATAAATTCAATTGCATCCACACATTTCATTCATCTAAATTCAAATATCTAGATCTTTGGTGTCACATCCAATAAAATGGAGGTAGTAAACGGTTTAATTTCATCATATTTGTGATTTCAAGTTAGCACCAGAAACATTTCCAATACTTTCCTCAATTTAAATCTCTTAGTTTGGCAAATTCTTGCCTTATATATTTTCATATTTAAAGTTCAAGTTAATGCTTGAGCCCATTTTTGTAAGAACTGGATAAGATTGGGGTCCCTAATATAAGTGATAACTCCCCTCCCCCTCCCCATTAACATGAGCTTTAATTTTTTTTAAAAGATATTCCTAACGTATTTATGTTATTGAATGAGTATGGATTTGGCTGCATACATTAGTTTTGTTTTTTCAACCTAATAGATTAGATTGATTTGTTCATGATAATCACTTAAGTGTTTGCATCGTTGTCTTGTTCTCAATCTGGTTGTAGTGGTCATGTTTTCGTAATTTTTTTTGCATTTTGTATAAAGGTTTTCAAAAACTTGGATGTTTCAGCTATGTGTTTTTCAAAATGTTTATAACTTGAACAACATAGATTGTACTTTAGATAAAGTAGAGTTACAGTTCTTGGAGATCCTTGTTTGGTGAAATGATTGATGATACAAGTTCGTCTCTACCAACTAATCACGTTTTTCATGGGAAAACGAGTTAATATTCCGATGGCGATACACCAATTTATTAGAACTTTAATGTGTAACAGTACAAACCATCATTTTGGTTGATGTGTAATTAAAATATTCTTAATAAATTAGCTATTTGCTAAAGTCTAATTGAATTGGATGTCAATTCCATTTATTGTAATCGTTTCCCAACATTTGTGGACTATATTTTTTAAAATATAAAAATTTACCGGCCACAATCTAATATCTTTAAATAAATGGAGAAATCAAATTGACCCTTTTAACAGTCTCACGTATTTTATTATGTTATATTATAATATATTTATATTTATAACAGAAATAAAAATTATGAAACTTTAAACACTTTTGCAATTATAAATATAAAGAATTAAAGATAATTTCTTTAAGTATATGTATTTTTAAAATGTGAATTATTGGGCAAATTCACACGAGGAGTATATTATTTTTATAGTTACAAAATTTATTATAAAATTCTCATATTCTATCATCAAATTTAAGTTTAAAAATTAAAATATTTTGGCACGTCACATTGAAGTTTGGTTTATGATGCTTGCATTGGAGATCAAAACTTTAACAATCCTTGTTATCAATGCTATTTTATTTACGTCATGGTGAAACCTTGTAATAGTTCGCCAAGCGACTCTTATTTTTATGAGTAACGATCTTAGCATTGGAGACACTCTTATAATCTATCAATCTATTTAACCTAAATCCTAACTCTTTTATTTATTTTGCATTTTGCGAATCTGAACCGAAAATTATTAACGGCAATGTTAATACATATGGATAAAATATAAATAAAATTTTAAAATCTCATGTAAGATATGATGGGCATGAGCACTATTGCACAAATTATGATACTGATAAATTTGGGAGAAAGGCTAATGCGATTTTTTCATAAATTTATGTACAGTCTATGTGATTTTTGCTTTAAATGTTGTAATTTTTTAAATAAAATTTAAATATTATATTTTAAAATTTAAAATAAGTAATAATATATATTTGAATGTGAAAATATAAAAATATACAATATAAAAATATTATCTAAATTTAGTATGTAATTTAACAAATGCAATGTATAAGATAAATAACTAGTGACTTGTCCATAACCTTATGAACATGGCGCCTGTTAATAAACCCACTCTAAATATAATATACTTCCCTCTATCCAACCCAATCAAAAATTTAAATATTTATTTGGTCAAACTGCTTAACTTTAAGATTAAATTTAATTGATAAATAAGCTAGGATGTTGTAGGTGATTTTGTTAGATTCATAATTGCATGTATTTTTAAAATATTAACTTTTTATGAATTGTATTTGCACACAATTTTTAAAGTCAATTTATACAAATCAAAGTGTGTAAAATTGATTGGAACGGAGGGAGTAGTAAAATTTATACGAGTCATCTTAGAGGTAAATAATTATAACAGTAATTATTTCATCTAAGTTAATAATTTCCATAAATCCAAATATAAGCAACAAATTCAAATTTACTTAATTCGAAGTAATCTTAAAGAAGCACTTATTATCTTCAATACAAATAAATTTTGGTTGGTGAGTCATAAAGTAAAACAGTAAATGGGACAAGTATTCAATGAGAAGGGTGGTTTCGTCATAATAAAAGCACTCCCCGAATAATCACGCGCGTTATTTTCTCAAACGTAAAACGCCAGCCCCACCAACATAAATAAAAAAATACAGAAAATCATTAAAACTTTAATTCCAAATCATCAAAATCCCCGTCGATCCATATTCTTCCTCTGTTCCTCCTCTTCCCTCCACCCTGTTCTGATTCTACTACGTGTGTTCGTGTGTTTTTCTCCAGCTGATTTTCGCCAAAAACTCCAAAAAAATTCCCTAAACATCAGAACCCAGGTCGCCGTATTACTTTGTAGAAGTGTTATTCTGCGTTTCTGTGGTTGTTTCGTGTGAGCAAGAACCAGATTCGTTGCTTTTCTTCTCTGCTTTTGCATTTCCTCGATTTCTACCTTTTTTTAGTATTGTGTTTGAAGACAGTTGTATTGTACGTACTGGGACTGGTATAACTACTGCTTTTAACTGCTTCAACTCCCGCCGCTGATCATTAAACGGCGCTTTTAAGGTAATAGGAGTTGGGTTTATCTATGCGTTGTTTTGCATGAAAAGGAAGTTCGTTGTTTACTGCAGAAATGTAAAATGCTGTTCTAAATGTATTTGCTGTTGTGAATTTTGATCTGGGCTCTTCATAATTTTCTGAATTGTTTCTGTTGATGTTGGTGTTCGCATTTAGCTGTGTTATTTCACGCACGAAAATTGTGGGATTTTCATGTGAATTTATGTGCGCTATGATTTTCTCTCCTCGCAGATTGGTGTTTTCTGAGGTGGGTTCTTCCTGGATTTATGACATTTCGATATGTAATCCGTTTTTCTAGAAATTTTTATCCAAATTGTAGTGTATTCGAGGTTGAAGTCTATGGGCTTTGAGTTTTCTTATGGATTTTGGCTTTTGTTGTTGTTTGATTTGGACCTTTTCATTTCCCCCTCTGTTCAACGCAGTAATTTTCTGGGTTTTTGTAACGCCGTTGCTTGACTTGAATTACGAATGTGACTTTTAGAGCTTGGCAAAAGGCAAGAAGCCTACGCTATAGCAATCAGATTCATTCGCCTTTTCTTTATATTTTCTCAATGAGAAGACTTTCTTTATGAACAAATTTTGGGTGGCTGCCACTATTTATAATTATTAGACTATTTTTTTTCCAACTGGAGAAAATCTGGGGTTACATTTTCATGAATCTGTTTGGCAGAAGACTCTTATTAGTTTATTTAATGGCGATTTTCATTAACTTTTTATACTTATAAAATAGTTTTACCAATACTAAAAGGCCAGAAAAGAAGTTGATTGCCAAACACCCCGTGTTGCTAAATCTGAGTTGGAGCTTGCTGATTCTATGAGTTTTAAGCTATATTGTATGTGGTATTTCTTCATGAACTGGTCTACTTCATCTATACTTCTATGGCTCTATCTTGGAGGAAAATTTTTGCTCTTTCATTGCTTCAAGTAAGTAACTGTAAAAAAAATGTCAATTTTACTTTAGAGGCATAGTTGGGTTTAACATAAAAAGGGTATTGGCCCTGTTCTTCCAGCAGTTCTCAAGTGTTAACTTTGATTTATTCATGTGGATAATGGAATGTTTAAGTTGACTTACGACAAGAATTCTCTGGTTTAGGTGAACTCTGTTGGGGGCTTTTTTCCATATTCTCAATTTCTACTTATGTATTTGAGTATTAGTGTGAAAGATAGTGATTCTTGGAGTTGTATTGATTTATTACTCTATTTGAACAGGCGGGGCGATGTATTTATGCTTAGATTGCTTGCTATAGAACAAGGAAGGACATCATGTCGGAATCAACCGGACTAATTA
>JAULKM010110564.1:0-23162 GCA_032355605.1 Rubia tinctorum
TTTTAACGGCCACAGCCAGCTAATGGACGGCGCAAATGTCACAATCACATCACAAAATCTAGAGACGTGTGTGGCAGCCTCAGGTGTTGCATGCAATTAGTAAGCTATATGCTACAAATATGCATGCATCATCGGTGCTCATTTACATTAATACGTACGTCCTAGTGTCCACCTCTATTTGCACAACAATTATTATCATGTTGGTTCTTGAAACTACTTTTTACGACGAATTAAACAGTATCATATACGCTAATATTGTTGTTTATTTATCTATTTAAATATGTTATTACACTTTAATAGAAAATAATGTCCAAAAAAGTAAGAGTGCAAATAGAGGTGAGTCGGAGAAAGTAGAAAATTAGTACTGTATAAAGTTTGATGGCCGTCAGAGATCGGCCTACTTCAGCATACGTCTACCTTCCTTAATTGATTCTCACTTAAAATTATATTATTGAAATATTTAGGAATAAATAAGATATCAAATTAAAGGTAAAGTCTTGGAAAATGCTATTTTTCTATAGTCATATGGAAAGACGGAGTTAAATTAGAATCATAGAAATATAAGAGTTTTAGTTGTAATATTAAAAAAAATTATTATGCGATGTACAATAGCTATAAGTTTATGACCCGATTAATGCAACCCAAATTTTTTATCTTGATTCATTCTAATTTGTAGTTTAAACCTTGTTCTTTTCATAACTTATGGAAATACCGTCTTTTAAGGGACGGACTCTTTGTTGAAACACTAGTTTAAAATGAGGTTTGTCACACTTCTTGATTACTCCTCCCCCGATTCATTGTATTTGTCACACTTTTCTAACTTTGATTGTTCTTTTATATTGATACACTTTCTTTTTTGGTAAAACTTCTTCAATTTCATTCATTGACTATTCTATTTTTTTTCTAAATTTATTTTCATTTACTCATTTCATCCATCATAAATCCAAACACATAAATTCACGGTGTCAAATGCAAAGAAATAGAGTGAGTACTAGTATTGGAAAAAAAGATTGACTTTAACCATAAAAGTTAAATTTTTAACTGAAATTTTAACTCGGATTAAAATATAACTAAACCAATTAAAATGTGTGTTAATGATTCCACTATCTACTATCCATCACTTTTGGTGTGTTTGACAGGTATGGTGTGTTTGACAGGGGATTATAAATGATTTACTTATACATTAATCATATTTTTATTGTTTAACGAACTGCTAAAAATGGTTTATTTATAATGCAGCAACTCCAATGAACATGATATCCTGACCAATCACAGTCGCCAAGTTGGTAAGCGAAAATGTGCCTTACGTGAGCATAAACTACCATGAATGTAAGGAAACAAATCCTATAAATAGAAATGGGATGAAAGAGCCATGATAAGTAAGAAAGGTACTCTCACTGACATACAATCTAGACATACTAACTTTGGCATCGGAGTACAATCCCTGATCCAATTTGAGAGATTCTTACTAAAGCAACAATCTAGGATTTACGCTGCCAAAAGTTTCCGCCATAGTTCAAGAATTTCGTACCATATCAGTGGTGTCGTATGTGGAGACCAACTCTATTATGTCTAAATAGTTCTTTCTTAACCATGGTAGGAACTAGATGAGGCAGGTCGTTAGAAAAGAAGGACATAATCAATACCACCGCCACATCCCACACCTAAACCACCCTCCCAGAAACAATTAGGGCTGACATTTTGAATCAAAATTTCATACCAACCAACTTACCAACCGAAGCACATATTATTTGTACCAAATATTTTTGCTAACCGATGATGTGGTACGGTAGTACCATACCATACACTTATAATGGGATAGTAATGGTATTGAGAAAATATTACCATGGTACTACGTACCATACCACACAACTATGTATTAAAAATATAATTAATATTATGCAAAATTTGAAATTTTATTTAGTTCATATTTAGTCATTCATTAATAATAGAACCAATAGCAATAATTTAAAATGTGCAGTCTATGTTTTCATTCCAATATGTTGAATATGAGAAAATTTAAAATTATGTTTCTTAAATAAGATTTATTTACCACTGTTATTTTTTAATTAAGTCTAACAAAAATAAGTTAAAATCACAATTTTCTTTTATTTCTCATTACTCACTACTATACCCACTCGTCCCGCCAGTATTGGCATATTTATTTTTTCACGGTCTTCCATGATCATGTTTGACTGTTAATATCTTTACTTACATACAACCATTTCACATAAAAAAAATTAATATTTAGAGAATAGATGTCAAGATAAATCTAACAATTTCTCATGGGTCGTGCTAAATTGTGTTGTCCTTGTGCCCACTGTCCTCTTTTCACTCCAAAATTTGGCTAAACATGGGCGCAGAACATTCCATTTCACACGGTCCGCATCGTTTCAACTAACTAATGCTAAGATCAGCCCACGGGGTGTGAAGAAAGACACATCTTGTGCCAAGAAACTGAGAAAAATGAGGTTCCAGCCGATGGGGCGTGCCAAACGAAAAAGGACGCGGATCAGAAAAGTAAAAAAATAGACTGCAAACTGACAGTCGTGCTGGTTGACACGGGCTGCACTAGTACGAGTCTGGAATGCATCGGAAAGAGGCCACAACCCGTGCCAAGACCGACTTCCCTTACCGGCACATGGGACTCCCGGCCGACACAGACCGTACCAGATTCCACCCCCAGCGCCGTGTGCGACTGCTAGGGTTTTTTGGCCATTTTGGGGGCTATTTTTAGGCCCAATTCCCTACTACTATATATATGAACCTATGTCTACTAGGGTTTAAGTTTATTCTCATTTTTATGTCTCAAGTGTAGGTTAAACAGAGAAAATACTCTTCCTTCTCTCTAGGTTTTTTTCTTTTCATCTTTTTATTTTCCTTTTGCCAAAAGACATTGAATCCAATGAAATACTTGGGTTCAATTCTTAGGGAGTAGTTAATTTACTTGGTGATAATATTTGTATTCATGTTTTGATATTCATTTTGTGAAATTTCATAAATCGATCTATTCTATGTGCTTTTGTATTATTATGTTGGCTTGTTCTTAATATTCAGTGAATTGCATGATTGTCACACTTAGTTTGCACACACCAAAGTCTACTTTCATGTTCTTGCACTGTTTCTACCCCCCGAGGAAGGAAACCTAGAAGAACTTGGGGAAATGATGGGTTCGAAAGCGTGTAGTTGTGTGCACATAGGTTGGCGTTGTTAACGTTACGATCGACCATGCTCTAGTTAGCCAACTATTTGGTCTGAAGGGTTGTGGGTAGAGATAGCTAAAGTAGTAAGCTAGGATTACCTTTGTAATCTTAGAGCCATCAATAAAATGCCTAATTCCTTTGCCTTTGTTGGCCTAGGGGTAGTTCATTCGTAGTGTTCCGTCCGGGACTTAATAGCATGGGGAAGAATCAGACCTGCACAATGAGCCATTTCCATTGTTGCACTCTCCTAGTTGCGGAGGTGAGGTTGATGGAAGACTTAATACACGCACCCTTATGTGATAGATAAGGGGAAGTTTTGACCATTGCCCGTACTATGTGATACAAACACTAGAATAGACTTATTGTTATATTTGATGAAATCCATGATCGAAATGACATTGATCATGTTACGAAAATATTCCCTGAGTGTTTGTTTATATATTTATTCTAGTGATCATTTGAATGCTAGAAGTTGTTAGTACAAATCCCCCCACTGACTGTTTTATCAACACTGTTTATTCCTAACACATGGTTGGATTGACAACCAAATCACGGTCGTGCGTAGTTAATTATTAGATTCCAAATATCTCTGTGGACGACTCCAGTACATGCTACTATCTACCATTCTTGGTAGTTTAGTAGAAACATATAAATTTTTATCTTTGATCCACAGTTCGATCTCGGCTTTGTAGATCTCTCATGATTTATTAGTGACGTCGAGAGGTTGCAGGTCAAATTAACAATGCATTATTCTTTATTGAAGTGAAAGAAATGTGTTAGGAAGGAAATAAGTAAAAGAAAGCATTGGCTAGGATTTACGAGGGGTTCCCTTGGAACAGACTGCGGCTAGGATGTGTTGTACTGGAATGCTTCCACTATTTTGGGGAAAATTATATATCAAGATTGGCAGCTTTCTAACAAACTCGATGGTTTTTTTTACCATTTTTCCCTCGGCAACGGTTTTGGTTTGAAGTCGAGGTTAAGGATGTTGGTGGGTTGAGGGTGAGCAGTTTATATAATTAGCAACAAGTGGTATCATTTTAACCGCAGGTGCACGTCGCAGATAATTTTACAATGGACTACGTGTATAATGACGGAGAGGCCACCTCGCTAATCATACATATTTGGCCAGTGTTTTGACCTGGGGCCCAAATAATTTTAGAAGGCTTTGACATTAGGGACTTGAATCATCAATTTTCGATATCGCAGATAGATCGATAAAATCAAAGTCCCAACGACATATTAGCGATTTTGTACGCAAATAAAACTGGGATGATTAGTATAACTGGCCCAGTTGTTGAAACAAAATGGTCTTGGAAAGTAGTGGGTGGAGACCACATAACCCGATTTTACACTTGAATATCGATTTGACTGACAATTATCCGACATATAAGCGATATCACACATAATGGGTGGGCCTTTCAGTCCAAACTCAATATGTGAGCCCAAAGGCTAGGCCCAACTTAAATATTATGAAAATAGTACTTAGAAGTACAATTAATAATAAAAGTATCGGGAAAACGAGAAGGGTCGTGTCTTCCCCAGCCGGCACGACCACGCTTGGTTACTCGACTCGTGCCATTTTTTGCTACTAGGGTTTTTGCCCTATTTTGGGCCTTTTTCAAGCCCCAAATCCTTGTTACTATATATAAGAGCCTATGACTACTAGGGTTTAAGTTTTTTTTTCTCATTTTAGAAATCTAAGAGTAGGTAAAGAGAGAAAGGAACTCTTCCGTCTCTCTAATTTCTTTTCTTCTCTTTTCTTATTTTGTGAAAAGGCATTAGATCCAATAAAATATTTGGGTTCAATTGTTAATGGTAGTAAATCTTGGGGTTTATATTTGTATTCATGATTGAGTGTTTGTTTTGGGAGATTCTGTAGATCTACCCACCTTTATGTGTTTATGATTATTATGTTGGCTTGTTCTTCATATTTTTATCAATTGCATGATTGACACACTAAGATTGGCACACACTGTAGTCTACTCTCATGTTGATGTACTTATCGATATCCCCCAGGGAGGGAAATCTAGATGTGCTGGGGGTAACGATAGTTCGGGACCGTATGGTTTTGTGCATGTGAGTTGTTGAGTCAACGTTACGATCAACCATACAACTAGTTTAGCTGGAAAATTAGCCTGAAGGGTTACATATAGAGATAAAATTAGTGGCAAACTAAGTCGTACGAGGGAGAATTAGATATGCACAGCAGGCATGACCATTGTTGCATTCCTCTAATTACGGAGGCAGTGCAGATGGAAGATTACATGCACACCCTACATGACAGGTATGGGGAAATGTTGACCATAGATCACAGCACATGTCATAAACACTCATATTGGTTTATATCTTGAATGTGATTGAATCTAGGATCAAAACATAACACCGATCATGTTACGCAAATATTTCCCAAGTGCTAATTTTATATAGTTTTACTCTCTTGTGTATTTGCATATACCCCCCCCCCCCCCCCGCTGTCAAACCTATTTTGCAACATTAAATATTCCTGAAACATGATCGATTGATGACCCGATTGCAGTTATGTGTAGTTAACTTGTAGATTCCTAGCATTTCTATGGACGACCCTGGTCTTGCCACTATTTAGTAGTAGGAACAGGAGAAACAATAAATATCTTTATCTTTAACCTTAATAGTCCTCATCTCAAGATAGTAGATCTCTCTTGAAAAGGGTTATTTATTAGCGACATAGGGAGGGAGCCGGTCAATTTTTTTGTGCCGCTACTGGGGATGCTAGTCTAAAGGTATAGTTATTAACTTGCATAGCTTGTTAGTTGAGTAGTCAGTGTTGTTTTTATTTTATTGAGTTGGGTTTTGCTGTTGAGCCTTTGGAATAGTGATATGTGTACTTCTAACCCATGTGCTAGTGTTTCTTCTTTGTTGGGTATTGTTTATCTACTAGTTTATAGTACATACCCACGACACGAACCTAGGAACTCTACACTATCTAATAGAGTATGCAGGTAATCGGAGAAGAAGGGGGAGGAGAGCTAGAGTAGAGGTTCCACAAGAGCAGACTTTGGTAATTGAAGAGACCGTAGAAATAACAGAGGATAATCGCACACTTAGAGAGTTGATGGTTCCTAACTTGGAGAATTGACCCCTAAGTATTGTCTTCCCACTTTTGCCATCAAATGTGACTTGTGAACTCAAATGTGGCATGATCCAATGTTTTTCAATTTTCTGTCGGGAGTTTCGAAAGAAGACTACAACTTGATATCCTTTATTTACTTACTACGGGACGTGACCAAGGATTGGCTATATTATCTTCTGCCGGGATGCATCACTTTTTGGATGGACATGAAGTGGAGGTTCCTCAAAAAGTACTTCCTTGCTTCCAAGTCTGCAGGTCTCAAGAAACAGCTCTCCAATATATCCCAATTTTCATAAGAATCCCTTTACGAGTATTGGGAGAGATTTAAGAGGTTATTGGTGTGTTGTCCTTATCATCCATTCAAGGATGGATACTTGGTGTATTATTTCTTCAAAAGGTTGTGCTATGAAGAAATTAGGAAAGTGAATTCCGCATGCAATGGTTCGAATACCAACAAGAGTCCAACGGATTAATGGTGCTTTTCAAAGAAATAACCAATTGGACAAGGCAGACAGTTTGATACTAGATCCTAAGTGAAAACATTGGATAAGCCAGCTTGATCTCCCAAATTAAAAGATAAAGTTCAAGCGATTGCTTCTATGATGGAGGAATTTATGAAGGGGAGAGTTCACCAAGTCAAGGTTTGTGGCATATATAGCCTTGATCATCCTACCAACCCTTGTCCACAAGTGGTGGAACATTTTGAAGAGGTGAAAGCATTGGAATTCAATGGTGGAAATAGGCAACAATTTTCTAGTAGGTAACAACAAGAATTCCAGGGAACCAAGGTGGAGATAGAAAATACCCGTACAAAAATACCTTCAATCCTTGGTATCGTGATCTCCCCAACTTTCGTTGGTGCAGGGAAAAACTCAAGGGTACAACCGAGGTGGACAACCTAAACCTTAACGCTACCCGAGACGAGAAAGTCCTTCCAATAACAACGCTACTTTATACAAGTCGGATCAGGAAGAGATCTTGGAGGCTATCTCAACTAGCAAAGAAACAGGATGTGTTTGCGGAGCGGACAAGGAGAGAAATTGAAAATCTAGGCACTATAGCTTTTTTGAGCATCAAGAATCTTGAAATCCAAGTCGGCTAACTCACTACCTTAGTGCCGACTTGAGGCCAAGAAATCCATCAAGTTCCCTTCCCAATCCGAGATCAATTTAAGAAATGTGAGTTTGTTGAAGCTAGGGAGCGGGAAAGAGGTGCATGAGCTCGAGAAGGAAATCTTGCAAGAGTATAATTTGATGGTGGAAAGCAACAAGACTAACTTGGAGGAGTGTCAGATGGTTGTAGAGATGGAGGATGTCAAAGAGCTTCAAACCACCGAGGCGAGGGTGATCTCTCCCCCACCTTTTCCTAGTGTACTTAGGGGAAGGCCAAAGTTGACAACCAACGATGCACACATTCGCAAAATCTTCGAGAAAGTTGAGGTTGGCATTCCAATTTTGCATTTGATTGAGCATGTAAAAAATAACAAACCAATAAGGAAGGTAGGACAATTGAAGATATGGGGAATGGGTACTCTAAATCATAGGATTGCGTAAGAAATGTGATGACCTCGGGATATTTTCAATTCCTATATTCTTAGGTGGAAAATTGGTGAAAAATGTTAAGACTGACTTAGGAGCATCTATTAATGTGATCCTTTCTAGCCTTTATGAAAACTTTGACATAGGTGAGCTTAAGTAAACTAGATTAATTGTCTAATTAGCCGATCACTCCAAAGCTAGCCCTCGAGGTTTAGTTAAGGATGTAATGGTTATAACAGGAAACTTAGTGTTTCTGGTGGACTTCTATGTTCTTGACGTAGTGCACGATGGTGGTGCACCCTCAATTTTATTGGAGAGGCCTTTTTATAAAAACATTACGGACTAAGATGGATGTTCATTTGGGGGACACTAACCATAGAGGATGACATTAATAAGGTGGGATTTGAAATCTATAAATCTAAGCATGATTCACCTATTCCCTCTCTTATGTGCAAAGGCATAAGTATGTGTGATGAGCTTGCTCAATGTGAAAACCCTTGCATGATTAATGAGAATGATTGTCTAAATGAGATTCTTGATGATAATGAGAATGACTGACTAGATGATATTGATAAAGGAAATCATACTTTGCGTTTCAATTATAATGATCATGTTGATGAAACTTATGCTATGCATGATGTTAGTAATGAAATTTTTACTGTGGGTTGTTTTTTTATGAAAACTAACATGTTATGGTTAATGGAGAGTGGCGAGTGGCGAGGACGTAAAACCCCCTCTACCACCTCCTGACCCGAGGATTTAGCTAAGAAATCAATATTGGTTAAGGAATATGATTTGATAATGATGAGGTATTGTCCAATATAGAGACCTTACATGTTCTATCTTGTTTGAATGAACCGTGTGATGATGCAATCGTGGATAACCACATTTCTTCTAGTGTGATTAATGATACTTTGCTTCCAATTTGTAACACTAACGTGCAGCGGATAAGGAAACGGGTTAAGGAATTAACAACTCCTAAGCCTCTTCCTATTCCTAAAATCAACAAAAATGTGTCTACGATTTTAAATTATGGATGTGTTTGGTACGTTTCTCCCAAGGTGAAGGGCAAACCGAAGGTAATGTGGAGACCCGTTTATAGAGACGTGGTAAGTGGTGGTGTCAAGGATGGTGATTTCGGTAACTCATCAAATCATTTTTCTTAATTTTCAAAAATGAATGAAATAATACGTCGTTAGGACGACATTAAGAAATTGTGTTTTTATTTTGTTTTATTAGCTTTTGAAAATTTTGTGTGACTCTTTTGGAATGTATTTTATTTTTGGTGGTATTTTTAGGGATTATCAATCATTAGATTTTGGATGAAACATTGCTACTCTCAGGTTTCATTTTTTTGGATCCAGGAGTTTTGGCGACAAATTTTTGGAAGGATAAGGCCAGCAAGGCTCATGCCAGGCCTAGGGCCAACACGAGGATAGCACAAAGCAGTTGACATGGACCTCAGGTCCAACACAAGGCAGACTCGTGTTATACCCCCTCCAACACGAGGCTACCTCGGGAAACCCGCAAGCCACCAAAGCCAGCAAATTAAATTCTCCAACCACTCCTATAAAGGCTCATGTTATGTTCATCGTCTCCCTATTCTCTCTCCTCTTCATCATCAAACCCGAACCAAACTTCTTCTCCCTCCCAAATCCGATTATTTTACCATAACTTCCTCAATTTTTATCCACTTTTTCTCAAACTTGTCCCAAAAGCTTCGTTTTTCCAACCCCAGCAAAACTCAGTGATTTTTATTCCAAAAAATCAAGATTCAACCCAGATTTTCAGATTCATAGTTCGGCCAAAACTTGAGTTTTCTTCCAAAAACCTGAGTTTTGATTCATTTCGGGTGTTATGGTTTGCTGAAATTTGGTCTAGGAGGAGTACTCCATGCTCCCAAAGCACAAATTTTCAAAAAAAATCCCCGATATTCACCCAAGGTATATGGCCGAATTCTTCTTCATTAGGAGACTTGTGGGTGTTTGAATTTTTGGTGTTTTTGGTATCTGCATGTTTAGGACCTCTTGATATTAGGGGCTTTGTTGTGATTTTTGGAATATTGTGGAGAATTTGTGATTTCGGAGTAATTGGTTGTGGATTGTTGGATATTATTGTTTTGGTGCCTTTGTTGTGCTGTGGTATTCACTATGCCATGTAGACAAAGAGGTGAGCCTAGTGTGCCTTTTTATGGGGTTGACTACACATCTCCCAGAGAATCAGGCACAATGGGACCATCTTGTTGGATGCCTCATGTTGGAGACTAAGTTTGTAGATGAGAGGACTCTCAAAGATCTCAAACTCTACAAACCAATCAGGATACTTTTAAGGAGGATAGGGCTTAAGGATTTTATGACTATGTCATCCTCCACCTACACGAGATAAACCTTGGAGTTTCTCGCGACTGTCACACGAGAACACAATAGGTTCATGGGGAAGATAGTGAGGTTCTACCTGGGGGTGTGGCTAAATTTATGTCTCACACGGAGATGGCTAAAGCGTTTGATTGGAAGCACTACACTGATGTCACTAGTTACAATGAGGATCCTGCGGACCTTAATGTGCACATTTTCTGGCCTTCCATCACCCTACAACTGAGGAGAAAGGAGAGAAAGGAGAGAAAGAATAGTGATATTGTGCATCCGGCATTGATATATGTGGCTAGACTGTTGAAGATAGTGGTAAGGTGCCATGGAGAGGCCACCACTGCTACTGAGAGGGATTGAAGAATCCTATGGTTGATTTGCATAGGGATAGCTTTCCCCGATTTGGTGGATGACTTCATTGGCCATTGTATCGCCCTCTCCATGGTGCTGATAGGCAAGATAGCAATCAGGACATGTATCACTCATGGTTGCTCCTTTTCGTCTTCTGGTGAGCAACGACATGCGGAACAAGCAGAACACCCCTTACACCCTTATTTCTTTGTCTATAACCAAGGAAAAGCACATACGCATCAATCATGAGACTGTCTACTAGAGATACAAGGGAGAGAACTTCATGAGGTTTCCCAAAGTGAGAGTACCAAGCTGGCCAAGACTCATATGTTGCAGAATCTCATCATACAGCCTGATGCAGTATCATGGTTAGTAGTGAGAGTTCCGTATGAGGATGAGGATGAGTAGGGTGATGACGATGAGTAAGGCGAGCAGGCCCCTATGGATGAGGGCCAAATTCCCGACTAGTCTGCACATGCCTTTCCTACTAACCACCAATCTATCCACCCACCACCAGCAATCCCTCAGTTTTTGTCACCACCAGTTGAAAAGCCCCAGTTTGTGCCATACCCCCCCCCCCCCAGTTAAGCATCTTTTTAGATCACCACCTTCCTATCAGGAAGCCGATCCACATCCAATATAAGCACTACTAGTCCACTGGGAATAGTTCTCACAGGTGCAACTACTCCCCGCATGATGACTACTTTGCAGAGTTGAGCAGGCACAACAACCGTGGTCCCCCTTCTGCTCCCGAGCCTCATCACCACAGTATTTCCATTCCTTCCTAGCATGAGGCTCATCCCTGGCACCACCCAAAGTTCAACACTTTCCTAGAGCACAGTTCTTAGGGGTACCAGTCAGCTTCTTCTTATCATATGTGGACCCACCGGTAGCCACAAAGATAAGAGTATGAGTGGATGCAATCTTGGGGTGATGCTATCTTAGGGGGGTCATGAAATATGTGCACAGTCTAGGCGCTCAGCTCAATTATCACCAGTGAGAGGGCAGACAGGTTTGGCAAGGTGGATGATTAGCTCCACTATATGAGGATGGGCGTGAACTTACCATACCACGGTATGAGAGAGATCACTAATTGGTTGAGGACAACAGGTATCGAAGACACAAACCATCCGCACGGGCAGGAACATAGAGTCGGACGACGCGGATGGCACTGGGAACTTTTTGGTGTTTTTCCAACCTTTCACCTTGGTCGCATGCATTGGGGACAATGCATGAACCAAATGTGGGGGAGGGCTTGGAAAACCTTCAGGGATGATCTCTCCTTTGCTTTCCTTGATTTGTTTTGGATGTTGTGGATGATGATTATTTCCCTTTGTTTTCTTGGTTATTTCCCTCATTAGTTTCAAAAACTTACTTTGCTAGTTTGTTTCGAAGTCTTTGATTTTGGCGTGAGGGAACCATTTGTAGTTTTTGTTTTTGGGATGTTTTGGGAGATTTTTGGTGGTGTAAATTTTTGTTTTTCTTATCTTCATGTAGTATGAAGACCATCTTTGGGGTATTTTATGCAACACAAATTTTTTTTAAAATATATATATATATATATATATACCTGGCTAAGTCAGAAACCCGAAAGGGCGACTTAGGAAAAAAGGGGAAAAGCTCGGATAGGTTGAAAAACCTAGGTAAAAATGAAAGGCAAGGCCAACTAGGTTGAAAATCCTAGGAAAAAACGAGAGGCCGGTGTAGAAAAAGCTGAGAGGTGAGCTCAATATGTGTAAATGCTAGGATGAAAACCCGAAAGGGCTCCTAGGTAAAACGAGAGAAATTAAGAGAAAATGGAAACTTCAAATTGAACATCTCGTGGATTTTCATTGGCGGCTTCTTTCGGCGGAGTATGTTTGTCTTCGCACTTATTACATACACTTTGCCTTTTATTGGATTGATTTTGGTGAATAGGTTACTTTAGCTTCTTTCGGGAGTGTGAGATTTATGAGATTCTTACATCTTTGGGGAAACTAGGGTAGATTAGGAATAAGGTTGAATGTATTGGTTAACTTATATTTGCATGGTACTTTCCTCTTGGATCTTTTCTCGTTTTGTTTACTCGAGGACGAGCACCTAGATATTCTTTTGTAAGCTTACTAGTAGGTTGTTCATGAGGATTTCAGCGTAGAAGGCCATCTAGAAGATTGGTAGTGTGTATTTGAAGGTCATTCAGAAGGATGGTAGCAGACAGAAGGACTTGATCGGGAAAAATGTGGAGTCGGAGTTTAACATTCTCAAGATGGAACAACTGCATTAACCGACATGATATCCGGTACCTGCCGACGGGCACAACAGGCTGGCCAACAATGGTCGGCCGGAACCAGCCGATATGGTCGTGTCAGATGCCACCCAGCACAGACCGTGTCCTCTAGCACAATCGTGCCAAAACCTCTTAGCACGAGCCATTTGGTGCAACATGGTATATCCTACCCCAAACTCTTGTGATGCTAAGTATGGACATGACCATTGAACTTTTACCCTACCAGTCATTTTAGTTCCAATATTTGAAGACCAGCCCATGGGCTGCGAGGAACGACACGGTCGTGCTACCATTTTGCTCAGACTATGACTCCCAGCTGACGTTCATCAAGATTTCACATAGTCCACACCGTTTAACTGATCACTAAGTGTTTCTAGCTGATGGCCTAAGGCAAATGATGCGGATAGCAAGCATCTGAAGTTCAAAAATAGAGGACCAGCTGATAGGTTGCGCTGGCCAGCACGGTTCATGCTAGACACAGCCGTCAAGGCTGTGCCAGACCACCCAGCCCATTTCAGCACCATCTGGCACATCCATTCCATATGACACAAGTCGTGTTGGCCCCTAGCTTGCAAGACCGCGCTCGGTTGCATGGCCATTGTCGTTTTCAATTGCTAGGGTTTTTTGCTCTATTTCGGGACTCTTTCAAGGCTCAATTTCCTATTACTATATATAAGATCTTATTTCTACTAAATTTTAAGTTTTTGCTCATTTTAGAATCCTAATACTAGGTAGAGAGAAAGGAACTCTTCATTCTCTCTAAATTGTTTTCTTCTCTTTTCTTATTTTTACAAAAGGCATTGGATCTAATGAAATATTTGGGCTCAATTCTTAGGGAGTGGTAAATTTATAACTTGAGGTTTATATTTTTATTCATGATTTGGTGTTTGTTATGGGATATTCTATAGATCGACCAACCTTTATATCTTTATGATTATTATGTTAGCTTGTTCTTCATATTCTTATCAATTGCATGATTATCACACTAAGATTGGCACACATTGTAGTCTACTCTCATGTTGGCGCATTTATTGATATCCCCAAGGAGAGAAACCTAGATGTGCTTAGGGTAACGATAGTTCGGGACTGTATGGGTGTGTACATGTGGGTCACCGAGTCAACGTTGTGATTGTCTATACAACTAGTTTAGCTAGAAATTTAGCCCAAAGGGTTACGAATAGAGATAATGTTAGTAGCAAACTAGGGTTAGCATTTTCAACCTTAGAGTCATTGATAAGGTGCCTATCCATTTGCCTTTGTAGGCCTACGGAGAAGCATTCGCAGTGGAGTGCCTGGGACGTAATCGTATGAGGGAGATTCAGATCTACAAAGCAGGTAGGGTCATTGTTACACTCTCTTAATTACAGAGGTGGTGCCGATGGAAGATTACATGCGCACTCTACGTGACAGGTATGGGGAATTATTGACCATCGACCACACTATGTGTTAAAAACACTAAGATATGTTTATATATCTTGAGTATGATTGAATCTAGGATGAAAACATAACACTAATCATGTTACTCAAATATTCCCCAAGTGTTAGTTTTATATAGTTTTACTGCATTTGCATGCTCATAGTTGTCAGTATAACCCCCCTCCCAAAAAACCTGTTTTGCAACACTAGTTGTTCCTGACATGTGATCGGATTGATGACCCGATTGCGGCTCTATGTATTTAATTTGTAGATTTCCAGCAATGATTGTGAATGACCGCGGTCTTGCCACTATCTACCCCATATGTAGTATAGTAGTAGGAATGGGAGAAAAAAATACAAATCTTTATCTTTAACCTTAATAGTCCTCCTCTCGAGTTAGTAAATCTCCCGTGAAAAAAGGTTATTTAATTAACAACACCGGGAATGAGCGGGTCAACGGGTGTTGGTCAAACAGTTACACGTTTAAGATGCTTGACCAATTCTGGGATAAAAAGGATAACCCTAATTATATGAGTAGAGATGCTCTCTTGACCGTCGATAGGATAATGTTTGTATACTGACTTGTGTAACAAGGTTGACCAATAGTTCTCCTAAAATAAAAATACTGAGTAATTGCTTTAAAATAAAACATTAAGCCATTGAATGACATCTGTTGTGGCTGGGCATGTCCAATCTTAAACCTTCACATGGGTAATTGTAAAACCCATCAATTGTGTAATGAGGTTAGTAGTTCGTAGGGTTTATAGTAAAATGCTTATTAATTTGTTGAATCTCCTAAATATGTTGGTCTCGTATTAGACTGACTATGTATTTCCTTAAACCATATTAATCACCGAACTAGACATTGCCAAACCCTCAAACGTTGTGTAATTGAAAGAGCCGATATGTTTTGGCCTAGAGTAAGATCGGATACCGTACTGGCCATCAACAATCTTATATATGGAACGGGCTATTGTTAAACCCCCACTCGTCTATTATATATGACTATTCCTGTGTTTAAATAGAAAAATTTATTTAATTGAAAGACCTGATTTCTTTAGGCCTGTAACAAGATCAGCTAACATACTAACCTTCAACAAGTGTAGCCGTTGAACGGGTTATTTTAAAACCCTAACCCATCTAGCCAGCTCACGTATTGAGATTAACTATTCTCGGGCTTGTAATGAAAGTCCTAAGTAATTGCGGCATCATAATGTGCTTTGGTCTCGAATTATATCGGTAAGGAATGTACAAGCCTTTAAAAGTCATAATCATCGAACAGGTGGTGTTCAAACCCTTACACACGTATTAGCATAGTAAACTAGTTGGCTTCACATGGAAACACTATGTAACTGATAAAATTGATGTTTTTTTGTTCTTCTTATAGATATAAAACAATTTCAAACCTAAAATGCGAAGTCGCCTGATGCCTCTTGCTTAGTGACTAGAGGCTGAACAGTTTTCGACGTCGTTCATTCAAGGGGAATGGGCAATTTAGTCTATCCACGGGCCCATGATATGCCAATAACCCTTAGGAATTACCGATATCGTGACATTCATCTTACTTCCTGAGATTAGATTGACATATTTGCGACATCGGACATTCATATGAGACGGGTATATTGGGCCGATTTTGACCCAAATGGAGACCTTAAATACCCAAGACCGACATGTCACTTGACACGTGCGACATCGCAGCACTGGTGGGAGACTAGCTTTACACGCCATACTTGGTTTTAAAAAACCCCCCAAAATACTTTGAAAAACATGTATTGCCCAAATTTGCAACCCTCCATCTTCAAAGACCCCAAAGCTCTTCATCAATATTTCCTTTCCTCTCCAACTAATCAACAACCAAACACACCTAAATCCTTCACCAATATATTCCCAAATGGAGAAACCAAGGGAAAAAGGAAGAGGACATCATGGGAGAGGATTCCATGAATAGAAAAAGTGGTAAGGTTCCATCTTCCCAACTTGTTATGATCATATTGTCTATGTGGCTACATCTCTATAGTTTGATTATTGAATGAGTTTTTGGTATTGCTATGTGGCATGTTATTTATTTTCTTTTAAATTGTGGACTATATATACATTTAGGGTTCTATGGTTTCATTAAAGATGTAATTTTCCAAGAATATATGGTGTAAAACTCGTGGAAACTTGACAATGGAGGTTATCTGATATGGAGATAGCATCAAATGTTTAATTTCCATCATTTTCTTGCGGTGAAGTTCAACTTCATGAAAAACCTTAGTGTGGATTTAATGCCCATAATAAAGGTTGCATTTTAAATGTAATATCACATTCATCATTGAAGATTGTGTTTAATGAACTATATTTTTAGGTGTTCTTGTGGCAAACCTCAATAAGAGGAAACATCCTGAAGAAGGGGGGATTTGAATGGATAAAAAAGACATAGGCAAGAGCAGGGTATGGAAATTTGCAAAAAATTGATAGACATTGTGGAGAAAGGTACAAAATGTCCTATGAAGTTCAATCACATCGGGTAGGTTTGATTGCTAGGACAAAGGTAGATATCTTCTTGTACGAGTCGTGGCCTCGTGTTGATGATTCTTACAAGGTTAAACTATTGAGGGCCATGTAATATGCCTTTAAGATCGAGTTTTGTGATATGGAAACATTGAAAAAGATTACCAAACAGCGCTTTGGTGAAAGATGGAGAGACTTCAAAAACAAATTGGTTAGGCATTACGTGTTTGGTAAGAAGGATAATTGCAACATAAGAATTAAGCATTCATTCATAATTGAGTCAAGATAGAAGCGTTTTAATGCTAGAAAACTAACGGATGAACAATCGGTAAGGAATTTTCATTAACATGCTTACAAGTATATAAACAAAAATATTTCCAAAACTTTTGGACCTTGAACTAAAAAAACTGGTGAATTATGGTCCTTACGTAAGATCAAACCATTAAACTTGGTCAAACCGTTAATTTTAAGGAGCAAAATTGACAATCATCTTTTTCTTTGTTCATTTTTTATTTTTTTTATTTTTCCTTATTTCTTCCTCTTCCCCTTCCCCTTCCCCTTCCCCATTCCACCAATCTTTCCCGTGTTAGTAACTCTGACATAGAGAAACAGAGTCGGCGGCTAGATATACTATCCATTCCTTTTCCTACTGGATAAATTATATGAATATAGATTCCAAAGATCGGAGTGGACCCAAGGCATGGAGGAGCTGTAGCAGAGCTCACAAACTCTAACCGAGCAACACCGCTAGCTCTCCGGGAAGCGCCGGAAGAAGCACGGAGACAGGGGAGTTGTGGATTGATGATAACAGTGGTGACATCGACGGCGACGAGGAATGCGATTCATAGCTATGGGGGACTTTGAACAAGGGTTTCAAGGAAGAGCAGTCATGTGCAGGGTATTTACTCTATTCGAGTCATCAATTTCTCCAACACGTTTCAAAGGTGTGGTTCAAACGACACTGATTCAGATAGTGACAGTGACAAAATTTGTAAGTGATGAATAAATTAAGAAGATAAAGAAATTGATGAAGCAGAATCTAAGTCTGAATATTTTGAGAGATGAGAGGAAGTTTCTAAAGCTTTCGATGAAGATGACGATATCAATGGTTTTGATACTGAATCGAAATCTGAAGAGGAGGTAGTCGAGAGACGTGTTAGCTCGGCTAGAAAGGTAAAAATAAATATGGAGAGGAATGATAAAGGGAAAGTAGTAGTTGTTGATATGGTGATGAAAAATATGATGATGACGAAAGGTGCATTAATGTGTTTTTTCTATTTAGTTGTAAGTGATGTGTTGTTGTGATGTTTTATTGCCATATATCGATGTTTCTATTTCTGCATGTGATGTTTATGATATTTTATTATTTTTCCCGGTTTTGAGAAGGGTTACAATACCAAATGTAGCCCTAACAAGATGGAGAAGTTATCTAGCATTTTGACTGCTAATCAGATGAAATCACTGGAAGAGATTGGGTTTAATGGTTTATTGAAGATTACTTTTAAACTTCTTTCTTAACAGATTATTCCTTACCTTGTATCTAACTTTAATCATGTTAGTTTTGTTCAAACAGTTGGTTCTGATAGGTACGTCATTACTTGTGATCACGTGCATGATGTTTTAGGATTGCCTATTAGTTCTAAGGAGGTGGTTGAGGTTAGTAACTCTAGTAAAGGTTAAAATAAGGATGTAGAGTTGAGGGAGAAATGGAAGACTGATTTGGGTTTTGATTCATTAGGAAACATTGCCTATGATAGGCTGGTTAATAAGATAATGACTTTAGGTGAAGCTGATGAAGAGTTTAAGAAACTCTTTATGATGTATGTTGTCTGTAACTTTGTGAGTCCTACATCTAGGTCATTTGTTGACTAAAAACTTTTTGGGATATTGGAAGATGTTAGGCAGATTAAGAATTTAGATTGGTTTGGGTATGTGCCAAAGAAATTGTGTGAGACAATGGGTAGGTATAAGTCGAGTTCTTACACGGAATTGAAAGTTTGTGTAGTTGTGCTTTTGATGTGCTACTTGTATAGGTTTCCATTTCAATGAAAACTAGACCGTGTCGTTGTTCCTTTGATTCAGCACTTGGACACCAAGACTTTGATCGACGTGTGTAGGAAGATGGATCAGGCTGGTTATGATTCAACTCTTATGACTAAGAAATCATTTCCTTTTACTTCTATGGGTAAGGTTGTGGGCTCTAGTGCTGGTGCAAGGGAACACGTGTAAATGTTGATAGATACGATACAAGTTCACGTTGTGTCTCTTTTCAAATTCCTAAAACTTGCAGCTGATTAAGCCATCACGAAGGAAGAAGGCTCTGTAAGTTTTTTTTCCCAGCTGTGCTATTTTAGATATTGATGTTGATATTCTAGGTACTGTATTTGATGTTTTATGTTAAGTCATAAGGTGATGATAGTTTTTCGGTGCCTTAAATTTGGTAGGTGATACTTGAAATTTTCTTTGCGGTTTGTATATGTTTTAATATTGCCAGTGATGTGAGTTGTGCTTTTTTCATGATTTAATAAATTATATTGGCATTTCAATTTATGAGATTAATGTTTTATATACAATGTGTGATATCTTTACGTTTTAGTTGTCAGTGGTGTTATTTATGCTATTTTGATGCTTTATTTTTAGAGCTTGGCATTTCTAATGTTGTTTGTGATGTTTTACTGTTAAAGTTAAAAATTATTTTTTCCTTGTTTGTTTTTTTCCAATTCCAGAGTTTCATGTTTGTAGCTCGCTAGTCATGCTGCTCATAGGTTCTAGAGGAATGTCATGAGTGTGATGAGGGCATTTGTGTTTGAGTGGGACAAAGGTGTTGTGCAAGGTATAGAAGCTACATTTATTCAGTCGACTCATGTCAATTGGCAAGATTCCTTTGATAATACAGAGCTGCATGATGCTATTAATGAGGTCATCAAGAATGTGCCAAAGAGTCGTGCTCCTATTTTTGTTTCAGGAGTATAAGAGCCATAGTCTTTAAAAGAACTATGACAAGACAAGGGAAATGATGTATCTAATTCTAACAAGGCAGCTAGGAAGGGAAATAAGTCTAGGATGAAATTGGATTTGATTTGTGAAGAAATATTAATTTTGACTTCGATGTTTCAATATTTTTGAATGATTTGATGTGTTGATTCACTGAATGATTTAATTAGGTTGAATTTGGATGTTTAAGTTGTTGTGTTAAGCATGTGTTATGGATGTTGAACATTTTTGCCATGAAAGATATTTTATTCTTTGACAGTTGTGGTGTCTCACATTTTCAAAGGCAAATGTTAAAAATTTTTAGTGTGATCAGTTTCGAAATTCATGTGATTATCCATTTATAGTGGTTGGTGTTTTATAGTTTCAAAGTTTTGTACAGATGTTGAGCTTTTTTAAAAGAATAATAAAAGTTGGCTTTTAAGTGTATAAAGTGATGATTTTTTTATTAATTTGATGTTGAGTTATCAGTAATTGATGTTTCATATATTGAATAAAATAAATAAAGTCATACGAATAAACTTATATATTTAAATCATAATATGTAAAATAAACATCAGTATGTGTTTGAAAAACATCATACAAACAAATGAATCATCATAGTATAATAGTGTAACATCGTATAATGACAACAAATAATGATAATTTTCGAATAAGTTGGTTTAAGATGAACTGAGCATTTGGTGTTTTGGAACCAAATTTCTTTCTCACGGGCTTCTTTATTTCAATTTTATCTTTCCCTGTTGCACTTTTTGCTTTTGCTTTTGCTTTTGGTGGTCTCAAAACTTCAAGAGCGGTTTTTGTTGATGAATCATTTGCACTATTTTTTGCTAAATGTTCTTGTGTATTCTTGAAGCATCATAATGATTAAAAAAAAATAATGTTGTATGGTTAAAAACATCATGTCATATATTTGTAACATCAAACAAGACAAAAGTAACATCACATCATGTTTGCGGCAAATTGTAATCGTGGTCATGCTCAATCAATTTTTACCATCATACTAAATAGTAAAAAAAATCATGATAATTTCCATGAACATCATCTTCTATAAATCATATATTCAATTACATACAATTATTTTCATTATGTGCAAGAGTCTCAACTACATTGTTTAAAACATCAAATCAACTGCTCTTAACGTGAATTCCAACATGTGAAAACTCATACGTTTTAAATGAAACTTTTAGAAAATTGAAGGATGATGCTCTGTTAAAAAACAAGTAAACAACATGTATGGGAAATTAGCTGCACAAATTATATTTTTCAAAGAAAGGATGCTACTTTTGTTCAATTTCAAATCAGCAAATTGACAACTCCAATTCAATTATTGAAGGATCAACAACCTGCCTTGCGAAATAGGTAATCTGTTTATCATTGACACCCTATTAATTTGTTGTGTTTGACTCTGTTTTGCGTTGTTTGTATAAGTGCTAATTGATTTTTGATCTCGTAATCACCTTCTTCTATCATGATCGAGTTTTGATTCAGCAAATTTTAAACTTTGGTTCATTGACAAATTTAGGATGATTGATGTTGAATTAATACCTTATTGTAGTTTAAGATTAATTGATTGATGATTTGTTGATGCCGATTGATGTTTTTCTTCAAAATCGTCGCGGTTGATTTTTGATGAAGAATAGTGGTTTTACGATTTTTTGTTGATGTAACATTTTTGTTTGAAAAAGAGATGTTTAATCATTTTTGGTTGAAGCCTTTTGATAGAGGGGAGAGGTTTAGTTGCACACCTTCAATCTGGAAGAGGTTTTTGAGTTTGTTTTTACTCATTTGCTCTTTATTCTCTCCATTTTGCACGTTTTTCATTATAGACCCCGAGCCTGGAATATTTGTAATTTTGCCTCTGAATTTAGTTTCTCATTTCCTTTTTTCTCTAGTCTTTAGTTTTATCATGAGACACTCTCACAGGAAACATACTCATTAATTACTCCCTCTATCCCAACTTAAAATTTTTACTTCACTTTATATCATTATTTAGTGTCCAACTTTGACCACATATTTAAAAAGATATATATAAAATAATACTATCATATATGTTGTGGTAAGATTTGTGGTAACAAGTATTTTATAAATATCAATTTTTTATTTATCGTTATTATGCGTAGTTAAATATATTAATATTTAAGTATATTTGTTGATAATTGTGAATTTTATTTCGAAATTTGAGGTGGGAGAGAGGGGAGTAATTACTTGGATCTCCTGAGGCTGCTTAGATTCTACGTGGGACTTTGAGATTAGCGCCATCCATTACTGGCCGTGAGTCTCTGGCCGTTGGAAAGACTCACTCAAGTGACGGTAACGGATCTGACTACTTATTCGTATCTCAGTTATTATGAGGTGTGTAAAAAAGTACAAAGTAACCCTGTGGAATCCTTCTTTAATAATGGGTGTTGCTATATCACGCCCTATATTTTACTGCTTACGCCCTAATACGTACAAATACCAGTATTATTGATATTTGTTTTGCTTTTTATTTTTGCTTGGGGTTTTGTTATGTTTAATGGTTAAGGGGGAAGAAATGTTTCTTATTCCCATTCCCCACCCCCACCGGGCTTCAGCACCTGCACCCTCCCTTCACCGTTTCCGACCGGACCTCCGCCGCCGCCGCCGCCGCGTGCCACCAACCGCCGGCCACCACCACCGTACTCTGCCGCCTCCAATCTAGACGAAAAAAGTTAGTAATCATCATTTTCTACCTCGTTTTCTCCTTCGTTTTCTCCGAAATAGGGTTCCGACGACGGAAAGGTTTCAATTTTGGTGTGAGATCGGAGTGTTGCTGAGGTGGTTGGGGTCGTGGTGTGAGGTCGGAGTGGATCCGCGAGGTAAGGCGGACGGGGCGGCTGTTTCACCGGTGTGAGGGCGGCGGGGAGAAGGTTTATGTAGCGGTGTGAGGGTGGCGGGTCGACGGTGCTTAGGGTACCCGATGGACGGCGGGATATGGTGGTGGGGGGTGGTGGGTCGGCTGAGGGACGGTGAGCTTGAGAGGTGTGTGCTCGGTGGTGGGGGCGGCGGCCCGGTGGTGTAGGGTGGGGGCGACAATGGGCTAAGGGGGAAGGGAATAGTTTTAGGGTTTAGTTTTTAGTTTTAGTTTTTAGTTTTTAGTTTTAGTTTTTGGTTTTCAGGTTTTAGTTTTTAGTTTTTAGTTTTTAGGATAAATAAGATGATTAAAATTGCTGAACAATAAAAATAAAATGTAATGTAAATTCTGAAATGAAAATATAACTAAATAGAATAATATGGAAATGGTGTTTGGACGTAATGTTAAAAAAATAAAATGGTATTGAATTTTTTTATTGTTTGACGGAGGTGACGGAGGGACGTTGGGCCAGGTTCCGGCGGCCGGTGGGGGTCTGAAATTAGGGTTTGGGAGGGGGAGGGGGAGAGGGAGGGGGATGGGAGTAGGATTTT
>JAULKM010110574.1:0-56528 GCA_032355605.1 Rubia tinctorum
TATCATCTAATCTAGGAATAGGATGACGGTATTTAATGGTTATCTTGTTTATAGCACGACAATCAATGCACATTCGCTAAGTTTTATCTTTCTTAGGAACTAAAATGACAGGTACAACACAAGGAGATAGAGATTCATGTACATACCCTTTTTGTAGTAACTCCTCTACTTTTCATTGTAGTTCTTTAGTTTCTTCAGGATTTGCTTTGTATACTGGATGATTAGGGATAACCGAATTCGGAATCATATCAATCTGATGTTCAATGCCACGCAATGGAGGCAATCCATGCGGAAATGCTTCGGGAAAAACATCATCAAAATCCAGTAACAACTTAGAAAACTGTAGAGAAACATGTACAGGTATATCCTGATTGGCAAGTAAGCATTCTTTAAAATGTAAAATCAGCACATGTGAATGAGTAGATAAAGCGCGATTCACGTCCCAAATAGATGCATAAAATGATTTTCCAGAATCAATAGACAATTCACGTTTCATCATATAGATAGATGGTAAGGGACTAACATGTGAAGATAAAAAAAATTGCGACTTATCAGAATCACTCACAAGCTTACCTGACTTACCTGATTTGCCAAAACCCTTAGGTTTTGCATCGGCCAAGGTCTTGTGACCGTTTGGATCCCTAGACTTGCCCCTAAATCCTCCTTGTGGCCGATCAGCTTCCTACCCTCCTTAGGGTTTGGTTCGACCACCTTCTCCGGCTCAGTCACATATTTTTCTTTCTCATTTTTCATGCCTCTCTGAGCTTCAATAACCTCAACAGGAGATAATGGTAACAATATATACCTAATTCTATCCTTAATCACAGTAATCTTGTTAGAAAAACCATCATGCACAGTTCTACAATCAAATTGTCATGGTCTCCCTAACAAAATATGACTAGCTTCAATAGCTATAACATCGCACAAGATAGTATCAACATATTTCCCAACCTTAAAGTTAATCATGCATTGTTTTTTCACTCTAATCTCACCACTACCATTTAGCCAGACAAGTTTATAAGGTGATGGATGAGCAACAACAGGAAAAGACAATGATTTCACAAGAAGATTAGAAGCAGTATTAACACAAGAACCATCATCAATAATCAATAAACAGTTTTTATCCCTAACAAGGCAACGAGTATGAAAAATATTCATCCTTTGTACCTGGGACTTGGCTATCTGCGAGTTCAGTACCCTTAAATTAACATAGTTACCTTGTGTTTCAGGACCTTACTCACCGTGATCATCTATGATGAATTTCTCATCTATCTGTTCATTATCAAACTCTTCAAGAGGAGGTATCTCGCATACTCATCCTCTTCTTCTTCTTCAATGGTGGTTAACACCCTCGCATGAGGACAATTACTGCAAATATGTCCTTTCTCTTTACAATGAAAACAGGTAGGAGTGTTAACAGAAACCGAATTTGAAGAAGATATCGGAGACTTACCTGAACTTCTCGATGATTGTTGGGTAGAAATTTGAGGAGCCGGTTTTCTATCATTTGAAAACATCGGATTGGAGTAGACTTGGGCTGAACCTCGGCCGTCCATGGTTTGATGGTCAGCACAATCCGATAAAATATCTTGATTGGCGCATTACGCAGAAGAGGTTCCAATCCCTTTATTTCTCGAGCAGAATCCGATCTAGACCCTAAGTCTGAACTGCCGTGTGATCTTCTTCGAGAAGAATGTTTCTTGCCGTGGCGGTGTTTTCTAAAGGAACCTCTTCTTGATCGTCTCTCTGATTCAATCGACTCTTCGTCTGAACTACCATAACCCTGAAATTTTAGAATATGGCCTTGAGGGTCTCCCTTTATGGCCGTGGATTGAGGAGTGGGAGGTGCGATGGAGTCAATTTTGTGTGCTAATCTCTGCATCTCACTCATCATCGCGTTCATAGTTGCAGCAAAGTGACTTGGATCAAGAGGTTCGTTCGGTTTGAACCGATGTCTCTCCCAATCATCATTTGCCTCATCTCTGGGTGGTTCAGAACGCCTACTAGTAGATGGATTTTTAATAGGCAAATTATTGGGATCTTTAACAAAAGGGGGGACGAAAGGATTATCATTTGCCATCTTCGCTATCTGCTAAGAAGTAACAAACAATTAGAAATAAAAATCCCCCCACCCTTTGTTTGGTAAAATCACTCACCAAGTGTATATCTCTCACAAATCACAAGGCTAAGGCTTACAAGGGAACAATTTAATCAAAACAACCGCAAATCAAAGCAATTTGAGGGTTAAGTACCGCAGAAAGTAATTCGAAATTTAAAAATATAAAAACTCGGAAACAGGCTCTATGAATTGGATTTGCAAATTATACAAATTATAAGGAAGACAACTCAATTTTAATGGCTTAAATCGGAGCTATGTTGAAGAATTAATGATCAATATAAGAATGCTTTATATAGGCCTCAACAAAGTTCCGATAATGAAAAACAATTTCTTAAAATCAAATAGGATTAAGAAGATTAACCCCAAATCCTTCAAGAAATAATATGTACCTGAAACCTTGCTGATCAAGGTATATTTTGAATGAACCTCAAGCCCTCTATATATAGAAATTCAACTTCTCCGCTCTCAACTAGGAATTAGTTTTCCTTTTCCTTTCATGAATTGATTTTTCTTTCTTTCTTGATTTTTCTCCTCTATTTTGCAGCTATAAATCAATATGTTTTTCACAAATAAATCACTCAATCCCAAATTCCGAATTCCAAAAAAATGCCAGCCGTGTGCAACCTTCAAAATTTTCAAAAATTGCAAAACAGCCCCAAACTTTTTGAAAATTATAAAATAGCCCCAAATTCTGATTCTGAGGAGGAGTGGAGAATGTAGCAATGGAAATCATGGGATAATGCTTCTTATGTATTTTAATTGAATTTGTTTAAATCATTTTTATGATTAATTGACTTTTCAATTTTTATAGCTTTTAGTGCATGTTAAAGTTTCTATAAACATTAAAACCTTCCATTTCCCTAAGATGTTTTTCCCCCTTACAATAGTTAACCTCTTCAAATTCCCCTCTCACTATATTAGTTGAAATATTAGCTTTTGCATTCTACCTTTTTCACTTAGCTTTTTCATTCAAACTTTCTTTACGTACTTCACTTTGAAAATGGCTTATGATGGTTCTAAGTTGTCCATTGAAATGCTTTTCAAAATTTTCTTGCACCTTGTTTTATTCTCCGATTTTCTTTCAATGAGAGGAGCATGCCAATTTTGGAGTAATGCTGTTGGGAGGAATTCATTCAATGGGTGTTCGCTCCCAATGCTGAGGGTCCAATCTTGAAGGTGCTGAACGTTACTTCTCCTGCCTGATGAAGATAATTTTTTTTGATGAGGCTACATCTTCCTGAACTTGAAAGCAGAAAGTGCATTGAGGTACGTTTTGGGTGGTTACTTGTGTTAGATTCAGGTGAAAGTTTTTTGTTCAACCCGTACTCAAACACCATAATGCAGCTCCCTCACTGTGATGGCAATATTTGCGATAGAGGTAACTACACTAGGAAGGGTGCATTATCCGTTAATCTGGGTTCTGCTTCAACATTTCATCTTATGGTTGTTTTTCGGGATGGAAGTTTAGGAATTTATAGATCAGTTGATCATGCATGGACTAGAATTAGCGCTGGTGTGAAATTTATTGGTGTTAATTGCTGCAATGGTAGATTTTACACTGTTTCTAAAAATGAAGGTGATGTTACGATTGTTTAGTATTGTGATCCCTTCGGGGCAGAGTTTAATCAGGTTCATGTATTGGTTGCTAATATTCATTGGTATGCTTACGACTTCTACCATGCTGAGTACTATATGGCAGAATCATCCAATGTACGGCTTGTTTTGTTTAGGATCAGCCTATCTTTTGTTGTTACAAAGATTGATATATTTGAATTAGACGTTGGGAGGAGATACATTATTATTTGGTAACAATGTGGCTTTTATGGTGGATTCGTCTTCAACTCCGGAGGGTACATTGGGGCCGAATTCTATGTACTTTACTGGTGAATTAGTGCATGAATTTTCTTCGGTGCTGAAGAGAGATATGCGTCTACTTATGGGATTGAAGATGGTACGTTAGAGGTTTTAGATCCCAGTCTTCATTTGTACTGCATTGAGCTTCATTTACTACATAGTGATGTTCCGAACCAGAAATTGCTAGTCAATGCCGGAACATAGTCTATAGGGTTATATTTGAGCTTATGTAAAGTAGTTAGGATTGTTTTGCACTAAAAGTCATTGGAATTTGGGGATTTAGGATTTTTTAATAGGATATGAAACCCGATCCCCAGTATTTTAAATATATATAGTGGAGACTGAATGTCGAGATCGGAATAAGGTCTGTCGTATTTGACATAAAAAAGATGTAGGCCCGGATTAGAATGGTTTCTCCGATAACCATTCCAAGTTTGGAATACAATTCATGAATTTTAAAAAATAAAGCAATAAAGGCAGCTTTCAAATAAATAATTAATACCCATTTGTTTTCAGCGTGAGTTCCCTCACATTTTTTCCTTCAAAAACCCTCCAAACACCTTATTCTACAAAATTCTTCATAAATCTCTTATACATTCTCACTCTCATTGTTAAATGTCCTAAAACCCTAGTTTTCATCATCTCTAAGACACATTCTCTGAAGAATTAACATGAAGAAGCTATGATTTTGGTTAGGGTTTCACAAGGTGAAGCTAATGGTCTACCTTCATCATTTCCACATCTAGTCCTCATCTATTGTTGCAAAGGTACAAATATAATTGCTGGTGTTATTTGTTTTGATGTGATTAGGTTATGAATGACAAACCCTTTTAAATTTATTCCTACGATATATGTAGATGTTTTGGGCTATTATGATTCGCTTATAATTTCCTATTTAGTATTGTCTTCTACTGTGTTTTAGTGATTTCCAAGTGGAATACATTTATTTTCCCCCGGTACTATAATATCAAGGAAAGGGTTTGAGAAGAATCAACGGGTTTGCTGGAGGTACACTCTGGGCAAATAATGGTGATGGGGGATTGTACCTACTACAAATCAAGGTGTGATTAACTTTTCATGTCGCGAAATTCTATTTCATCATCAGTTATTATAATTATATGTTACTAATCCAAAGTGTATTTATTCATACAAGAAAAAAGCAAATACATGGGAATGCGGTTGTTATGTAATGTTATACGCAGTGTAGTGTGTCACACATATGCATTAGGACTGTCTAGAAATCGATGAAGTGAGTTTTTATAAGTATATCGATAATGTTCATAAGCAATGTGACTTGCCGTCCCAATTCTAATGTGGTAACTTTGGTTGTTGCACAATTTTTTCTCAAAGTTTTCAATCCTCATTCACAAGATGACATCAAAAGCGCTACAAATTTCTTTGCTAGGTATCTCGTGTACTCACACTCCTCTTCAATTGGGAATCCCAATGTGGTATTATGAGAGACTAGTATTTTAGATGACTTTGTTGCGCGGGATAGATTTTTGATGATGTGTAATCCTATTTATATATTGTTTCCTATTTATATATTGTTGCATTATTAGTATAGTCTATAGATATTTTATATCCAGTGTCATCATCAATTGTATCTTGTACAATGTGGATATGTTTATAGAGGCTATTGAAAAGACGGTTTGTAATTAAATTTAATTTTTTTACCATACTGTCTGATGTAGTTCTGATTGAGGAACTATAATATGTCAGTATATACATAGACCCAATTTCAGGTTCCTACATTGGGACATTACGAGCAGAAACATTTCCGGACTCGGAACTGTGTCGCCAGAACATGCATCCATGACATCAATATACCATTGCCATTCCAAAATTGCTCCTCGAAGGAGGAACAAATCGTGAAGGTCTGAAAACGCTCTGTGGTCGTAACAACATTTCTCCTGCTGCCGTTTAAGCAAGAGTTTCGCACTCAGAACTTAAGAATTAGTTCCTCAACTGGAACGATAAATACTATACAATGGTCGGATAGTCAGTTCCACGCTCAGAACTGCTCCGATAGTCCGACTGTCGGATTATATGTTCCAATTTAGGACTAATTAAAGGCGGTTCCTACAAGGAATCAAAGACGGTTGATTTGTCATTCAAAGGCGGTTCTGATCGCAGAGGATCAAAGGAACGACCCAATCACTTCCAAAGTGACTTCTTTGGTCCGATGGAATTGCCTTTAATTGGCCTGGTATCCAATAGTGATCGTCGGATCTTCATCTTTGCTCCTCTTCATCGCTCGCCATCCCCGTTTGAATTTTGAAATAGCCTCGTCGCCTCACCGCCATTCGAATCAGCCTCGTCGACTCGTCGTTCTCTCCTCACCGTACACCTCGTCGCATCGTCATTGATCAGAATGCCCTACGCCGCCGGAAAGGTTGATAGATCGAGATCGTAGGAGCGAAGCTTCGGCGAAGCTTCGATCTCAATCTCAATCTTGGAAGAAGAGTAGTGGAAGAAAGAATCACGGCGAAAGAGCGGTGACGTTAGGCGGTGGAACAACGGTGGTTAGCGGAGGAATAACAGTGGTTACGAATTTTCAAATGGAAGAGGAGAGTCCCGATCGAAAAAAGGAAAATAAAAATTCTTAAATTTTGTGATATTTATAGCATTTTGATAATTTCACAGTAAGTTATTAAATTTATTATAATACATTTTAAAAACCTCATCCCAAAATGAAACTTACGGTAATTACACAATAAACCCTGGTTTAAAATTTAGACGGACTAAAACAAGACTTTGTAAATAACACAGCATAAGTAGACAAAATAGAGAAGGAGCCGGAAGGAACATTTGGACACATTACACACAGCGATCGTGAAAAATCGATGTTTTAGTGATTCAAGTTTTTTCTGTTTCCATTTTTCATTTTCTTGTGATTCCTATTCAATAGAGAGTTGGGATGAAATCCGGAATTTGAAGTCCGGAGAAGCGGAAGGCCTATAAAAAGAACGAAAGGTCATCCTATTATCTATAATTTAAATTCCGTTTTCACATATATATTCCTACATCTGTTCGTATATCTACTGCTATTACCATATTATCGGCCGGGTTATATACTAAATCGTTGCTTATGAACAAGGTCAAGCTATTGGGATACAGGTATTTCAGTTTTTCTATATAAAGTTATAATACTCCCTTGTTTTGTCACACACTCTCTAACTTTATCTGTACACTTTTCATTTTTAATAAAATCTTGATAAGGAGCAGTAAGTTTGATTTACTTTTTTATTCTTCCAAACATCTTCATTTAATCATCACTTTTCAAAAATTCTTGTATTCTTCGTCCCATCCAATTCTGCATAGATTTTTTTAAGTTAAAAATGTCGAAATTTGACCACATAGTTAAATAGGTATATGAACAATAATTTTATCGTATGAGATATGGTTAGATTCGTTGTAATATGTAGTTTCTAAATATCAAATTTTTTTGTGCCGTTATTGTCCGTAGCTACACAAATTTACAGTCAAACATGTTTATTGGAGTCCATAAAAAATTTATGTGCAGAAATAGTTGGAATGGAGAGAGTATCATTTTTTAATGAGCCATTGTTACTTCAGTACTACCTCCGTTTTTTTGATGTGATACCATAGGTTTAGCAGTTTCGATTTACGTGAATGAAATGAGTGATAAAATTGAATTTAGAAAGGAAAAAGTATAATGAGTGGATGAAATTGAAGAATCTTGCCATAAAAAGAAAATGGGTTAAATTCACAAAAATAATTAAAAAATAAAAGTGTGTCAGATCCAATTAAATACAGGAAGCATATTCTTTCTTCCAACGTATTCTCGGACGACTTCGTACTGAATGATTTTTGACCTAGTACTAGTTAATTTGCGGCAGGAATTTTGGGACAGACGGCATGATTAATTGGATATGGAGGGCTTTGATCCAAACATTCATATTACTGCCAGCAAAGGCGTGCAGGAAAGCGTGGGTGCGACTGAACCTACTAGTCATGAACTATGAGATGGATGAAATTGACAGGCAATATGTGGTTCCAGATCAAGAACTTAAGAAGCTGTATCCATGTGATTAGCCATTAAAGGGCTAAATTTTTGTATATTTCATCAGCTATAATAATATTTTAAAGAATAAAAAAAAATTATACTTTATGTTGTTCACTAACATTTACAGTACTCCATTTGACCACCAGGTTTTTAGTTATGTTTGGTTATCGATAACATTAGTTACATATAATAATGACAAACAAAATTTCAATGTTACGTCTCATTCATAATGAGCATTACAATATATAGTGTTATAGTCTAAACTATAATAGAAATAGAATATTAAATTACCATATATTATCTAACCTACAAGGAAACTAATTCTATAAAGAAACTAACACCTGTAACTATTCCATATTATCTTCTATTATAAATAATTATTCCTTAAATTATTTCATATTTCCTTAAAAGATATTCACAGAAAATAAGACATAATATTGTCGAAAATATCACAAAATATCTCCTACACTCCTCCTCAAGTTGGAGGATGAAAATCACGAATGCCCAACTTGCCAAGTAGACTTTGAAACCAATTGTCATAGTAGCGGTAGAGTAGTATTTGTAGAAATCCTTACGGGCGGCGGCGGGGTGCATGAGAGGCAACGGCGACGGCGCTTGAGGACAGCAACTGAACGTCGTAGTGGTGCGTATAGATAACAAAGCGGAGCGGCAGCGGCGCTAAGCTTCTCCTGTGGCGGCGGAGAAGGTAAGGGCGGCAGCGGCAGCGTGGATACAGTTAAAGATAAGGGGGCCCTGATCAAACCAAATCTGATACCATGATAAAATATAAATGAGTTTATTATGATGCAATGATATCACATCAATGACACATCTTATCAATGCTGAAGGTTACAATATATAGGGCAACAACAAACCAAAGTCTAACAGTAGGATTTCAAGTCTAGAAGGAAATTACCATGTATAACTAATTTTATAAGGAAGCTAATTCTCTAAGGTAACTACCATTTATAACCTTTCCCACAAGAAAATATTATATTTCCTTACCAATGTTAAATTTAAAGGTATCTTGGGCTTCCATCTTAAAACCAATTGGTACTAAGTGGAGGTGACCCAATACCTTATATTTTAGTTATTAATCTTTTAAGAAACCGATGTGGGATACATCTTTCAACACGCCCCTCACGTGCCAACGTGGAAACACTCCACGACCCATATTGGGCCAAATTAAAGGGGATCCACACATCGGCCCAATAAACCCAACTCGGCCCAGGTCTTAAATAGTTGGCTATGATACCATGATAAAATATAAAATACTTTATTGACGGTGCATTAATATCACATCCATGACACCCCTCATTCATAGTGAGCATTACAATATATAGTGTTACAGTCTAAACTAAAATAGAAATAGAATATTAAATTACCATATATTATCTAACCTACAAGGAAACTAATTCTATGGGGAAACTAACACCTGTAACTATTCCATATAATCTTCTATTATATATAATTATTCCTTAAACTATTTCATATTTTCTTAAAAGATATTCACAGAAAATAAGACATAATATTGTCGAAAATATCAAAAAATATCTCCCACATACGGAAAATCTAAAGATATCTCACATGGTGATATTATTACTTATATACTTCCAGAAATTTATGTTTAAACATGCCTTGAAAAATAGTGAAATTTGTGTCTAGTGCGGGAAAGATGCATCAACGACGGTTAAAGTGGCTATTAGGGGAAGCTATGAACCGTTGTCCTTGGCACCGTTGTCCTTGGCGTACCACAAAGCGTTGTGGTAACCACCATACGTATTACAATGTGCACGGAGCCGTGTTGCGTCGTGGAACGATTTTTTAATTTAAACACCGCCCAATGTTACAGTACCAAACGTTCCATCATTCATTCTTTCAATATGGGATATATTTTCTGAAATGTATGTCTCTGGAACTGATAGTATAGTGCATCTGATATAGAAAATGAATTCGGGAGAAGGGGATCAGAGTTCAGAACCAGGGGCGAACCCAGAAAGCATTTGTGGCGGGGTTGAAGTGCAAAGAAAAAAAATCTCCAATTTTTTTTGTATTAGAGGGGGTTGGAAATTTTTTTTAAAAAAATTTACCCTAAAATTTCCCGTAAAATTTAGCTCGGTGGGGGCTGGAGCCCCACGCCTGACTCCGCCCCTGTTCAGAAGGGTATTCAGTTTCTTCATTGTGGTTAAGGTAGTAGTACATTCCGATATCGGAACGTGTGGTATTTTCCTTGCGAAATCGCCATATTAATTGTGGATCCAAGGTTAATTATGATATTGGATCATATCTCGAAAATTTGTAGTCATTTTTTTCAATTTACAAATTTGAAGTGGTGCTAGTGTCTTCAGAGACGTGGCAATAGGAACAAGTTTGTCTTGGAGCTAAAATCATTTCCATACATTTTCATGCAGTACAACCAAACAAGTTTAGAACAATATCCATGAAAAGAATTTATAAAAAAAACTCGTATATAAAATTTGAAGTTAAATAACTACATAACATGTAGTATTGTATTGAAAATAAAATAAAAGAAAATGGTATTGAAGTAGATTATAATGGGCATGACGATAAAGTCATCCTCTAACTTATTGTGGGAAATTTTATTATGTTCTCTGAACTTCGAGAGCGGGCTTGGAACGACCGGCTGGTGTCGCACGCCATCATCTTCCAACATGCATTTTTGAGAATACCTAAAATATGACCAAAAACATAGGGACTCATAGAGTTAGAATTTTATGTGAACATAACTTGGTCGCTAAGAGATGGGGCATAATAATAATGCGCGAATGAAAATATACCTTGCATTCTATTTATAATTCTCATAATGCGAACATGGGTTGGAGCTATCGTGTATTCCATCGTTATTTTTTTTGTAACTGCATCCTTCTATGGATTGAATTCCACCTACACAAATATGAACAAATGCATTTCACATTTTGAACAATGGACTGAGCAAGAACGATGGTCTAGGATTTTGCTCAAAAACCAAAAATGTTATATAAAATATGTAACAATGAAATCCCACAGATATTTTTATTAAGGACATAAAAAGCTCTAACATAGACTTTTCCATTCACTTCACATTACATAGTTTTCATAAAAAAAATTACCCGAACGAACCTCTTCTTCAGATTCAAAATCTAAATAGATGACAAAATATGTATGAAAAGATTTTGAGTGTCATCTCTTCATGATGAGTCCATGTAATCACAGTGGTGTTTTTATGTGGGAAGGAAAACTGTAAGGGGGAGAAACAATTATTTTTTGGGCGTGATTGGGGATTAAATAGACCTGCACAGTGGTTGGGATTAAATAGACCAAACAATTATTTTGGTTGGGATGTTGCACAGTGGTAATCCTCCATGTATTGACCATCGAATTAAATTATTAGTATAGTTTAATAAATTTCCAAACTCGGAATACATTATGGTAAATGCCCAAGCTTTTCCAAAACCGAAGGCATTCTAATAACACCACTGTCTCCAAAAACTAATATTTTTTGAATATTTGGATTCTGTTAACTGTTCTTATATCGGAGCTTTGTTTGGAAGGTGCACATGTTGCGATATTGGGACTAGATCTCTAAAAAATAGTTTTCTTACCCAACTCTTTATGACTCCTAGCATACATCAAAACTCCTCATCCACCCTCCCCCCTTTTAATTCATAAAACTAAGTTCAATGTTCAAAGATCGCAACTATCTACCATGGGTTGTTCTCTGGGTACATCAAAATCAAAGTGGGTTTTGACCTAGAAGGCTCCTTCAGCTAGACAACCCAATCCACCATTGGAACCAAAGGTGGACTAGGAACAAGGATCTCATGTCCTCAATCGAGAAACAAGAACACAACGTGGTCATAGGCATCCACCTAAGGCTACAACAAGCTGCAAGTTCCTCAACATGGAGGCAGAGAACCTCTACATGGATTGGCTAGACTGTAAATGCATGACTACAAAGGTGTTGAAAAACCTGAATCATCCTTTAATATAAATAATGATTACATATTAGACCATTTCTGTCTTTCCTATTTACACAGCCTGATAACAATGGATTATCCAACTCACCACGATGAAGTAGTTCAATTCTATGTTAATTTGGGGGAGCATCTCGAGAGCTCAAACATAAGCATAGATAATGGAATAATGACCATTGTTAGTAAATTCACGATAAATGTTGTTTTGGGGTGCCCCTTGACCGAGCCTAGTTTTTTTCATTCCAACATCCTCGATGAACCTTATGAGACACATCACCAATAAATTTGGCCTAGTATGACTGATTCTCAACACATTTGTCAATTAAAGATGAGGCGTAGGAATTTTATATTGTTAGAAGATAGGCCTGGCCAAGCCAAAAAATATGACTCGTCGGTTTTAAGCATGTAACGAAGGTTTGTTTTCGAGTGGGTGTGTATGAATAATACTTCCTAAATGAGGGAATGCTTATGAACCTACAATAGGAAGCCTTGTGACTTTCTATTACATAATGGAAAAAAAAACTTTCAATTCACTAGGACAATGAAGAAAGAGTTCCCCCATGGTTGTTACATCACTAAGATGATCCAAGAGAAGGGAATCATGCCCGTTGACCATCCATTGCCTCCTAAATTCTACAAAAATAAGTGGAACTCAAGCAACTGGAAGTGGATTTAGAAACTAAGAAGCTAAGGGTGAAGATCGTGCCGGGAAGAGCCACTAAAAGTGCAAAAAGGGTTAGGGATATTGAGTCTCTTGCTTCTTCATCAACAGAAATTAGTAAGTCATATTGAACTATTGTAAATTTAGTTTTTATTATGAATGTTATTTGTAAATTGATTTCTCTAGAGGGTGACAAAGGGTCAAGAAAGTATTTTCATATTTCATTACCCAAATGGAATCCTTCGGACAGAGTTCGAGGATCTGAAGGCCAAACAAGATGCTTACTATCTCAAGAAAGAGATCAAGACAGAGATAAGTGAAGATAAAATGAGGTTAAATTTGGACATGTTACATCATCCAGTGGCAATGAAGAGGGTGTGAATGAATATGAAGAAGATCCAACATCGTACATAACATCGCCTTAAATTGTGCACCAAAGTTACATTATCGATATTTTCATTATTAGTTTTGATGTAATACACTTTGAATTTTATTTCTTGGGGTTGATGTAATACTTGAATGTTGTAATTTAAGCATTTTCTAGTGTTCTCGAGCATGGAGTACCTGTTAAAAGATTTTTCTCCCATTGAAGGTTCGTACACTGATTAAGGCAAATTAAATCTACACTAACACAATTTTCCTAACCAGGTTCCGATATTGGAACACGCAGATCTATTTGATACGGAACAAAACCTTATCAACTATGATGTTGGAACTACAAACTTCCAAAATAGGTGACCAATTCGAGATAGGCATTGTGGAAGTAATGGTTTTTAAATATTCAATAAAATGAATATTATATCATTATGATATTAGAACATATCCTGGGTTAGTGTAATGATTTAAGAGGGAATCTTTCGTAATATGGGATGGAATATTGTTAGCCACTTTTTGTCATGAAATTATTCTTTCGACGTCTAAAACCACGTCGGCCAAGATTTGAGATAAAGTCCCGCCGAGCTCCAAGTACAGCTCTTGTTTAGAGACAGGGGTTGGCAACATGACTATTTTCTTTTATAGGAAAATATAGCATGGATAAATGTTCCAATATCGAAAACATGTTTTGAGCCCCTTAAAAGAGGGTTTCAAAAAACATATTGCTATCGGAATTGGATCTCTATAGATAACCCAAACGGTGCACGTATTAATAGCAAATCACCCACGCATTCCACTCAATTCACTCGTGATGTAGGGGTATCCTTCTTGGCCAACATAATATCCAGAATAAGTGTGGTGTGGTGTGCTTGTTTGATCGTCCTGCAAAACAAAGTCCTGGGGAAGTCCCCAAGATCTAGCTATGATACCTAAGTTAGTGTTTTATTTTGTATCAACTTATATCTGGAAAAATGCCATTACCAGTCTCTTTGCCCCGAATCTCAATTTATAGCCGATGGACTATGTGATTTTACTTGGTCATGCTCTACATTCTTCCTATGATTTTTGGGTCGTGGCCTTGTAGATGATCATGGGTGTTGACTATCTGTCTCCTCGAGGTAGAGTTCTTATTGTACTTTGCGTGCTATAGGTTCGCTTACTTGATTCGATGATCATGAGGTGTTGCCTTTTGAATTGGGTTTGTGTGGCTCATGAAGGAGTATACCATAAGCTCCCCAGCCATGGAGTCATAGTGGTCTGAGCTAACATAATTTTATTGGAACGGGGAATTTGTAATTATTAGCTTCAATAATCGACCAAATATGAAACGTTTTGTGAAGTAGCAGTAAAGTTTTGTGGCGAAGTGAGGGGCGGCTCCTTGGGTAATGATGTGTGGGGAAGTGAAATCAACCCATTTATTTATTTATCCCACAGTTGTTAATGCCACAAAAATTTAGAGGTGACTTGAGACTATAAAAAGTGCTCTGAGAATATAGTTACCGTTAGTGCATTTATTAGTTACTAAAGGATAATTTACAATTTTAATTCCTCTGTACCTGAATGGGTATACTTATAGTCACTCGCCTTTGTCAAATGTATACGTAGTTTAAGATGGCAAGAGCAGGCTGTGATAGCGTTATTACTTTACTTGATTTGGCCATATTGGTTAACTAACATCCATGGTTATCTGCTTTTTAGCTCACGGCTCCTAGCACCGGTGAAATTGTAATGAGGCCTCTTCTGGTTATGTTTGCTGTCTATGAGTTACGTTTGCAGTATGAGCTAAACCTTCATGTGTCAGACTACTTCTTGAACGTATTGGGGACTTATGCATTCACCCTTGCCCACTTGCATCAATGGGGGTAGCCATAATGGTTGGCTTCGAGCAAGTATGATGCGAGGTTCAGTGAATATTATCATCTTTGTATGGTGGACCCCACTGAGAGTTGGGTGTCATTTGAGCCTGTAATACCAAAAATTGATATTGTGCAGGGATTGAGTTCCTGGTGACTATGGGAAGTGGGAGGAAATTTTTTTTTTGTATTTGAAGTGTTGTGGAAGTAGTGCAGTGTCATTGAGGAAAGATAACATTTTACTGGATAGAGAGTTAAGACAAGGAAGAAAGCTAGGACCGATGAGGTCATTGGTTCCCCATGAAGAAAAGGTAGAGTGACTTGAGGGTCGGCGAGATATGAAACTAACTTAAGCCAGTCATATTACTATATTCATCATGTAACATAATTGGTGATTATATGTGCAGCTATTAAGTCTTGCAGTTTAGCGGGGTTGCCAGCTCGTGATCAGGGAGCAGGTGCATCTAGCAGTCATTTTGGGAGCAGTTTTATAGTGGTCTCCCTCCCACCCATGAATGATTGTTTGGGTGAGACCAGTATGTGAAAAGCTTCTTATGTTAAGTGCAAAGAAAATGGAGAAGATGAACCTTCAAAGGTGATAAGGCTAGGGAGGCATACTTGCGGATATGGATACCAGAAGTATCCGTAAGTCCGCTAGCGCTATCAATTGTGCTATGGAGGTGTGTTCATTTCCTAATTAATTGTATTATGATTTTAACTTATTTTTCTGATAGGGTTGTTATTGAATAGAATGGTGATATTGTGCATGTGCTGCTCCACATGTAAGCAATTTGGGAACGGAGCTGGCCAGATTGCGTGCCCTCTGTGAGGAGAAGGATGCTCTGCTCTACCGGCTGAGCTTAGAGCCTTGACGGGAGATGGCTCTACCACTCCCAATTGCACTCAACATGTTACGCAGGATGGCATCAACATGGTTATGGTCACAGGAGGGGGTGATTTTCCAAATATTTTCTAGTTTCCGAGGGGAATGACTAGTTCTAGTGTAGACTGGACAAGTTTGTGTGTCCTGTTTTTGAAACAAATATTATTTTAAGTACATTTTTTTTTGCGAGCATATTTTATCAATATATATTCATATTTGTGTGTTATATGTATGTAGGGGTCCGGTTTTATGTTATTTGAGTGTTATAGGTGTGTCTATAGGGTTAGGAATTTCCAATTGGGTTTTTTATTTGACTAATGTGTTATCTCCCTTGTCGGTTACGCAGGCTAAGTTAATATATCTCTTGTGGGATTTTCTAATAGAGCTTGAGCAAGCTATAAGTTTTGAGTATGACTATTCTATGTTTTATCTATTTTTAAAGAATTGTGTGTGTTATTGACCTTTTTCTTGTGTCTACTAGAATCTGCGAATGACTGGTGGGAGGATGATGGTAAACCTCTGTCTATTCAGCCATCTTTCGCGGGAGGAGGGGGGAAAGGAATTGGTGCTAGGAGATGCCTAGAATTTCGATGGTTCGGCTCTAAGGGACAACTAGGTTGTACAACCAACGAATGCACCTGATTGGATTAGCTCCAAGGCTTCGTTCGGTTGTACAAGGATAGGGTAAAGGATGCTGATTCCATGAAGAGATCTTAATTGGTATACTTTCCCACTTTCAAGTTAGTTGTTTTTCCTATGGAAAGGCATTGTAAGTGACGTTGCGATAACCCATGTTACTTCATGCATAGAGTTTAATGTGTTGGGACGTACCATGTCATTGAGGGTTGGACTGGGATAACAATCGTTGGTGTGAATTGCATACCTCGTGTCTCAGTGATTAACTTATCCATAATACTTTACGTGTGCGCAACTTCGTTGTTATTTTTATCTCTCCTATTAATGATTTTTGTGATTGCGTAGAGTAATGGATGTCTTGAGTCGAGAATTTTGAAGATTTCTGGACATTATGATAGCGAAGAAAGAAAAAATTGATCCGTATAGACAGCACCACTGATGCGTAGGAATCCTTCCAGACCAACATAATATATAGAATTAGTGTGGTGTGGTGTACTTGTTTGATCGTCTTGCAAAACAAGGTCTTAGGGAAGTCTCCTGGATCCAGCTCTGCTGCCAATGTTAGTGTTTTGGTTTGTATCAACTTATTTGTAGAAATGTCATAACCTATCGCCTTGCTTCGGATCTCTATTTATAGTCGGCGCACTGCTTGATCTTCGTTGTTCACGATCCACGTTCTTCATGTCATCGTTGGTTCATGGCCTTGTAGATGATCATGGTGTTATCTGCCTTTCACCTCGAGGTGGAGTTTTTCACGTACTACGTGAACTATGCTATGGGTTCGCTTACTTGGCTCGCTAATCACGAGATGTTGCATGACTGAGGGAGGTGTATGCCATCTCTGCAATTTCGTTCATCGCGAAGATTAAAATGGCAAAAACCCCAATTGTGCGAAGTAAAAGACCAAGGGAAGGAAGCAACAAGCTAAAAAAATGGGGCTCCAATTTTCTAAACTTCAAGGTTTGTGTCACACTGCAACAAATATCACCTTTTACGACATGCAAAATGTGTCACTTATCACCGATATAGTTTCACAGATTTTTTTGCGACACATATCACGTCACTTTTTATTGAGTAGTGTATACTATGGGTGTGCAAAAAAATTTAAAACCTTAAAGCGAATCAAAAACCGATTATCCTAATACTGAATAAACCGAACCAAATTCAATATTCAAATATTGGAACCGATTAAATTAAATATTTTGTATGGTTAAATAAAAACTTAATTTGTATGGTTAAATAAAAACTTAATTAAAAACTTAATTAAATATTTGAACCGATTAAATAAAAAGTTAATTACAAATATATAAATAAATTTAGAAACCAAAAACTGAATTACAAATGTATAAATAAATTATATTCCAATAAAATATAAAATAATACACCCTTTGTCCCATGAGTTTTGGATTGTTTACTTTTTCCAAGTCAAACTTGGTAAACTTTAACCCGAAATATAAATTACTATACTATAATAAAAACATCATGTGCGATATTGTTAGATTAATCTTAACATCTGTTTTTTAAATAATAATTTTTTAAGCGAAATTGTTGATGTAGATAGAGATATTGACGGTTAATTATGATCATTGAAGAATGTAAAAAAGTAAACATGCTAATTCTTGCGGGATTGTGGGAGTATTGATTTTATACTCCCTCTGTGCTAGGGAGATTTGCACTATCTTGTTTGATTGTAAATATATGCAATTACTTATAATAACGACACATAAAATGTTAATATTTAGAAACTACATGTTACACCGAATCTAACAATATCCCATAAGATAATATTATCCATATATATATATATTTAAATATGTGGTCAAAATTCGATAACTTTGATTACTAAATAATAAGTGTGCAAATATGATTGGGACTGGGGGAATATTGATACTTTAATTGGGGATTTTAACTTAAAAGGAGTAAATAAAGAGGCAAATTTTTTAAACTAATTTATCCTAATTGTATATCCGTATTTCTAATAGTTCTATTTTGTATTCCTTTCAAAAATATTTGATTGAATAATTTGACATTTTATCATGCACAAATTGTGATTCCTGTTGTTTATATTTTTATAGCTTTTAATTTTTATGTCCATGTTGTTTAGGTAGGTGATACGAGATCAAAATTTTATTTATTATAGTTTTCTTGGTTTTATTTTATATTATTTTGGTCCTCGTTTTTTTGGAGCTTAACATTGTACTCTTTTTCCCACTGAGTTTTTTAATGAGGTTGTGTGCTTACATTAGAACTAATCTTGAAATTCTTGTAATGGATTAGTTTAAATTTGAATTAGATTTGATAAGGTTAGATTTGGTAAGTTTTGATAAGGCAGATTCATTCAAGGATTCAACCAATCACTAGTGGAGGATGTTTGATTAAAGACATCATTCAAAGGCGGTTTCATTGTTTTTCCCGGGAACTGCCTTCTTGAGCGAGTTCCAAAATCGAAACACGTGAATTTTTGCTCCATATGGTTTTAGAAGGCGGTTGAAATAATTTAGAAGAAGGTTTAATATTAACTTCCTTTAAATGGTGATAAACAAAGGCGGTTTATGAATCAACCGCCTTTAATTAGTCACCATTAAAGATAGTTCTGCCAAACTGCCTTTGAATGACTTTTTCTATGTTCAGAAATGAGACCCTATCATTGTTATGGTCTCCTAAGGTCATCAGTGGTTGTATGAGGAAGAGCTGATAACCGTTCCGACATAGGAAAGGAAAATCAGACCTTATTACGAGTTCAGAATAAAATTCTAATCGAGTGGGAATCGATGGGATTTTAGTTCTAAGTTCGGAACATGGTCATTGTGACCTGTATTAAGTGTCAATTAGGTTATTTTGGTTTCTCTATGGGCTTCTTGAAGAACTAATGTAGAATCCACTGTGCAGGATCAAAGGTATGTAATTCTTCCCGAATTGTCTTATGTGTGTGTGTGCGTGTGATTGGAAGATAAATGAATTTGTTTTGGACTTCATTTGTATTTTTATTTGAAAAGGTTATGATTTAGTTGCATTTTTTTATTGTGAAACAATGTGTTATGTCGTATGTTCTTATTGTTCATTTTTTGGTAGAATCCTTTCTTGTGGTAGATTTTGAAAAAGTTTCTAATAATGGTGTGGTGTGAGCCTGTTGCCTATGTAAAGAATGTAGGAATGATGTGTTCTTGGGTAAGAAAATGGTACTTCAATATCTTATCATGTGAGGGTTTCAAACTAGTTACACTTTGTGGGTGTGGCATGGGGAGATTGAAAATGCTAGGATGGAAGATGTCAGACATAAAGAACCTGAAGATTACGACGTAAATAAAGCGTTTGATGAGATGGTGGAGGATGTTGCTAGATAATTCCATGGAAAATCTAAGGTGCTAGAAGCTTTGCACAAAAACAGTAATACGACCTTGTATAGTGGTTAAAAACATTCTATTTTGAATGAAACTTTGCGAATGATGAATTTGAAAGGGAAATTGGGTGGATAGACAAAGGGGTGACAGAGACTCTCGAACTAGTAAGGGAATTGTTTCTGGAGGGTAATAATATGCCCGACTGTTTGTATTCCGCGAAACAAATTCTTTGTCCAATGGGAATGGAATCGAAAAATGCAAGCATGTCCGAACGATTTTATGCTATATAGAGGAAAAAAGGGTGAGGACCGTGACCCATGTAGGGTTTGTGGTAAGTCTCGGTATAAGTTAAATCACAGAAAAATTGCAGTTGGTGCGGATTTGGAAAAACAATTCCTGGCCAAAGTGTTATGATATTTTCCTATCATTCCACGGTTGAATAATTTGTTCGCCTTGAAAGAAGATGCAGCTTTTTGCGCTGTCATGCGGAAAGAGATCATCCAGCGGATAATGTGATTCGGCATACATCGGATGGTGAGCATTGGAAAAAGCTTGATACTATGTACCCTGAGTTTGGTGCAGAGCCCAGACATTTGAGACTTGTCCTGTCTACCGATAGAATAAATCTATTTGGTAATATGAGTAGCACACATAGCTCATGGCCCGTCATGTGGTGATCTATAACCTCCCCTCGTGGTTGATAATGAAGTAAAAGTACGTATTATTGTCTTTGATGATTTCGGGACCCAAGCAACCCGATAATGATATATATATATATATGTGTGTGTGTGTGTGTGTGTGTGTGTGTGTGTGTGTACCTTGCTCCTTCAGTCAAGGATTTGGCAATATTGTTGAAAAAAGGTGTTAGAACGTACAATGGTAGTGTCGAAGATTATTTCCCATTGAAAGCTTTGTTTTTTTCCACAATTAATGATTTCCCACCATATAAAAATTTATCCGGGTACTCGGTGAAAGGACATTATGCATGTCTAATTTGTAAGAAGAATACTTCTTTTTGTCAATTGAAGCACGGTTGTAAAACCATTTATCAGGGGCACAGGTGTTTCCTTCCTAAGGGTCACCCATGGTGAGTGTCGAAAAAGTGGTTCAACGAGAAGGTGGAGAATAGAGAAAAACCATAACCAATAAAAAGTATTGAGGTTTATGAAAGAGTTATGGAAATTCCTAATGATTTTGGGAAAAGGAAGCGTAAAGTTACGATTGAAGGAAGTTGGAAGAAATGTTCAATCTTTGTCAACCTTCCTTATTGAAAGCACTTGGACTTTGGACACTGTTTTGAAGTAATACGCATTGAGAAGAATGTGTGTAACTCTTTGGTTGGAACATTGTTGAATACCTCGGGTAAAATTAAGGATGGGTTGAATGCTCGCCTTGATATGGTCGAAATGGGAATTAAAAGTAATTTGGGTCCGGTGACTAGTGGCGATGAATGTTACCATCCACATGCTTGCTATTCCATGTCTCAATCGAATAAGAAATTGTATTGTGAGACCTTAAGTAGCGTGAAGGTGTTGGAGGCTTATTCATCTTACATAAGTTCATTTGTATCTGTGGAGGAGTTGAAATTGGTTGGTTTTAAATCTCACGATTGCCACAACTTGATGAAGGAATTGAATGCCATTGCAATTAGGTCATCATTTCCTCCTCATGTAAGGCTATGCATTACAAAACTGTGTTTGTTTTTCAAGTCTATTTGTTCCAAAAGCACTAGTGTGGCCAAGCTAGACCAGTTGTAAGCGATGATAGTCAAAGTTTTGTGTTGGATGGAGATATACTTTCCACCTTCATTCGTTGATATAATGGTCCACTTGATAGTTTATTTGGTTCATGAAATTAAATGTATGGTCTGGTATTTTTGAGATGGATGTATCCCTTTGAGAGGTATATGAAAATCTTCAAACATTTTATAAAGAATCGTTACAGACCAGATGCAAGTATTGTGCAACGTTAAGTGGCGGAAGAGGTCATAGAGTTCTGTATCCATTATCTGAAGGAAGTTGATTTTTTTGGTGTTCCGAATTCCCGACAGGGCGGGTAGATGGAAAAGATTTAAGGAAGTAAAAACTAATGAACCCTAGTGTCAAAGATTTGTGTTCGGCCCACCTTTATGTACTTAGAAACCACGCGAACGTTGTTCCGTATATAGAGATTTACATGAAGGAGATAAGAGTTAAGCATCCAAGTTCAATGAAGCACGTGTTCTACAACAACACACTAGCACTTTTGATTCATGGCTATGTGGCCATGAAGAGATAAGTAATCATCCGTGTACAGTGAAATGGTTGCCATGTTGACCCTTGGGTACAGTTGTATCTGAGGCCCTACACGTTGTGAGTGCAAATGAAGACAATCCATTGTATGCACAATTCAATTATTTTGGTAATGTAATTGAGATTTGGGAGCTTGATTACGTGAGAATAAAAGTTTGATTGTTTAAATGCCAATGGGTTAATGTTAATAATGGACAGCGGACTGAGGATTTGGGATTCACCCTCGTGGATTGTAGTCGAGTCACCTGGAAAGAAGATCCATTCACATTAGCATCACAAGCTAACCAAGTCTTCTATGCGAAAGACCCTATTGACCTTCACTGAGAGATAGTTGTTGAGGGAAAACGAGCTTTTCATGAAGACTATAAAGGCAATTATATAATTGGCTTTGGTCAAAATGCAGAATTTGGATCCAATAGGGAATAGGTTATGCTTGAGGAGGACGACTTGAGTTTACGTGGTCACTTAGAGTGTAGTGATCATGATGAAAGAGTTTGGGCTAACGTGTGAGGAAAGATCAAGAAGAGGAGACGGAAGCATAAAAAGACAGCGAAGAGGAAAATCCTAAAGTATGGTTTATTTTCTTCTATGTTTCATTATTTATTTGTAGAAAACATGACGTTGGGATTGGCTTCCAGTACCGGAAGCAGTTCGGGTCCAATGGTAAATCCTCTTTTTTTGCTAATTTACCACACTTTTATACATGCAAACATCACACAACATTTTAGCATTTCATAGGCACTATAAACATTGAAGTACACTAAGATTAAAAACGGAAATAAATGAAAAGACATTCGAATAAAATTATGTCATAATACAATTAGTGTTTGATTTGTCATCCCATAATTCATCAGCATCAAAATATAAAATTGTCATTAAAATTCATAAGTAGCACAAAATCTTGTAATTTGCACTATGCGATTATTGTCTAATTTGAGGGCCTCTATCCTGTAGAGATCCCTAATTCGATTCAAAATGGCTCTTTAAAGCACATTGACTGCGCTCTAAGTTCTATATCCTTTCTCTCATTTGCGAAAGTTCCCCTCGAACCCATTTGTAGCATGCTTTAAAGCCTTTCAAGAAGATAGCATCCGGTTCTTCCGAAATTGGTTAACAAAATCACATAATGACAAATTCAATTCGCAATAATATAAAAATAGACAAAATCAAATTAAAACATACCAGGTTCAACTCTTGGCCTTTAATTGGCCACACCTGTATCCCGTAGCTTGTGAGCCCAGTTGTGCTAAAAATGGCCATCTTTTATTTGAAATATATACCTTGTCAAACCACTTTCAAGGTTTCTCCTCCCCGTTCAACGCTAACCGTTGAACTCCCTTAAAAATTAATTTGATCTTCAAGCAATCGTATGAGAGACTATTGATCCCGTTTTTTAACGTTGCTACCCGTAGCATCTGTTTGAAAATCGCAGACCGAACATTTATTTTTCTCCCCTCAACGATGTAATAAAACATCAATGTCACACATTTTGGTTCAGCTATGTGGCCAGATGTGAGTACTATACTTCTAGCTATGATTCCATACACAATGAGCTGTTATATAGTCAAGTGTGTTAGACCAAAACTTTCTAGCTTCCCTAAATTGGCAGGGTCATGTTGAAAGTGTCTATGACTACAGGTGATGGGGTCAACATACGGGTACTCAAACTGAAGGGGAAAAGCTTCCCTATGATAAATGTCATCCACTGAACCCTCAATATTTTGGGGGAACACATACTTGGAACTTTTATACGTTATCTCCAACAATTTGTTAATAATCCATGGACAAAGGTCAAAGTTAAACCCATTCACCCTCGTTGAATAACTACCCCTCTCAACCTCATGTAAATTGTTGTAGAATTGACAAACTTCGTCAAGGTGGGATGATTCGTTCAGTGTCAATAACTTAAGCACATGTTGGCCATCAAACTTAAGCACGGGATCAACTAAAACTATGTTATGATAGACATTTAAATCAATAGTGTAACAATCTAGCAATTTCCCACTTTGACGTAAAGCATCGTACCTCATTTTGGCATGAGCTGAAACAAACCTAGGAAAATGTGTGGTGTTAGATCACCTTAAGCCACCCGATTTCGACCTCCCCTTGCCTTCCCTACCTCTTTTTTGTGAGGATAACATTGTTGAATCTCTTTCTCGCGCTAAAAAAATGAATTAGCTGTAGGTTTGGTGTTTCCGGAGCCGAAAGAGGAATATGGACAAGCTAGGGTTTTTTTATTTGGGGCTAATAATATGACCTTTTGGATTTTTTAAATATAATCCTCGCTCTTCCGAGTCCGGAAGGTGTTCTTGTCTGCTAAAAAGAGGGCTGATTGGCTATTTCCGAGTCCGGAAGCATCTCATTTATTTTTTGTGAAGACACGACTTTATGTTTTCGAGCTCGGAAACGAATCAACCTAGAAAAATTGCATTAGAGATTCAGTACTAGGTTTTGCCTGGAATGGGGACCAAATCTCGGAACAGAGGTTCCGAACTCGGAACCTAGTTGAATGAGGAAAATATGCTCGATTTTGCTTCAGCTTACCAGGTTTTGAGCGGAAATAAGGAACAATATCAGAAGCTAAGTGCAAGGAGAAATAACATATCTTAACGAGTCTAGAAGCTGCTCGACATTTGTAAAAAGAACAGGGATAAATTTCAGACTTGGAAAAATGTAAAATTGAAGTAAAATGGGCTTTCAACCTTTGATTGCCCAATTTTTCAACGGAAAGAGGAGAAGATTACGGAAATTAAATGACTTGAGCACCATTATTAATTTACAATTCCGGAAGATTGTCGGGAATACAAAATTACAAACTCGATGGACTTCTAGTCTCGGAAGACATAGTTAGCTGGAAAAAAAATAAGTTGCGCTTTTAAGTTTGATTTCATCAGGTTATGGACGGAGAGAGGACCTGAATTCATAAGCTAGAAAAACTCATGCCATATGGTGATGATTTACGAGTCCGGAACAAGGTTAGATCAATAAAATTGAAGACCTGAGGGACTTCCGGACTCGTATGAAACTCGGGAATTAATGTCATTTTTAGGACCTTAGACCAAAATTGGGTTATTGCCATAGAAACACTTCCAAATAAAGCTACAATGTCGTCATCACAAAATATTAGAATTCAAAAACATAAGAACCGTAAGTATCGGCCTATCAATGAAGTACTTAATCATCGAAACACTCATGATGTACTAATACTTCATAATAGTACGTGAAACCAAACTAGAAAATAGTCTAGTTGCCGAAGTCTAATTTGAAAACCAACAAGTCATACATGGAAGTCAACGTTCATAAATCTCCAAACGTTTCTTGAAATTCAGGGTCTCTTTCCTCCCGGACATCATTCTTACCCGTAGCTTGATTGGCATTTGAGTCTTCATTGACATATACATCTGTAGTGACAATATTGGCCACCTCCATTGTGGTCTCCGCCACACCGGCCTTCTCACGAGCCACCGGTCCCCCAACATTCTTAACTCGGTCTTCATTGTCTTCAGTCTCTGACTCACTCTCGGAAAACTCTGCTGCAAGTTTGACATTGGCTTGTCATCAGGAAACTTCAACTGTGAACCCAAGATTTCAATCAGTTTCACTTGTCGGGCTTCAACATGGGCTAACTCTTCGTCAGCTTTACTAGCATCACCTCGAATGCAGGAAAAGTATCTGCTCACAGCATTGTTCCAACCACCTCAACAATTTTTGAAAACAAACAAAAATGAAATATTTTTGAGAAAAATAGAGTACCATACTAAAATAATTATTTACATGAAATGAAAACAAAAAAACACTCACGAAAAGAAAATGTCTCGTCCATGTCTAACTATGCATCTCTTGCCCTTTTAGCTGCTTTAACTGTTGCGCCCAAAATTTCTTTGTGTTGTCGTTTCCCATCATCGCCCATTTCTTAATGCTTGTGCTCGAACCAGCCCAAGTTGTAATACTCCAACATAAAAAGTCTATCCACTGGTTGGACACCAAACTGCTTTAGCAAAGCAGCGATAAGTCCACCGTATGGTAAATCCTTGTTCCTAGTTCCCGTCTCTTTTAACATGCAGTTCCAAGTCATATATCCCGGGTTAATTGGGACTCCCTCCATCACATAATAAAATGACAAATTGCCAATAGTTGGCTCGCAGGTGTGGCCACCAAACGGGAGAATATTCATACAGATTCATTCGTAAACAAGTCTCTGTTCAACACTTAAGACACCTACATCGTAAGAATCTTTCGGGCCAGCCGAACTCACTCTCCTACCAAAAATACTTTGTAGCCATTTCTCTGAGCTAAATATGGGGGCTTCACTAATGCGCGGTCATTGTTATTGATGATAGATCTCTAATGGTCCATCGGGATTACCTAAAACCGCATTTGTAGTATATTTGGTCACAGTGACATGCTTCCCATTATCTAGTGTCATATCTTTATTCCAAAAGTTTTACCCTAAATTGGCGTTGAATTGCACCACCTTGTCGGTGTGCACAATCTTCACACATGTCAATATTTTTGCCATACCTCGATTCCTAAAGTATCACAGAATATACCCTAAGGACAAATCATGCATATCGGCACTACCTACAACTTTGTGATTTTTACATTTCCTTATTTTGAAGAAATCTACATACCTCCTTTTAGCTTCAGTGTTAAAGAATTTCTCCGACTCTCCCACCTCAGTGAACGGACCATGACTCCGGAATGATGCATTATTGCCTCATCCACCTCTTCTTCTCCTTGTCATGATTATTGATTCAAAAAGTGTGTTTTTCAAGTGTATGGAATCATATTTTCTAAACTGACCTGGGGTTCATATGCGAATTGGGTAATCGTTAAACAACAATCGATTTGGGGATTTTTTATATACCCTGACTGCTTTCGAGTCCGGAAGTTAGTAACCTAACAATTTCTAAAATCCAAAGTAATTCCAAGTCTGTAACCTTTTAAAATATTAATTAAAAGATATCCGCATTAATTCTGAGTTCGGGAGACATAGACGCTAGGGCTTATTTCTCAGCATTAAAGACTATTCAAAGAGAGTAATAAATGATAAGTTTTGAGCGCGATTTTCCCATCATTTCTTTCTTCCAAAACCCACACTCAACACTCATCTCCTTATTCTCATCAATTTTTTCACACAATAGAAGACAGACAATATTAAATCATCCCCATTTGTGCTAGGGCTAGATGTTGGGCAAGAATTTTGTTGGTGAAAACAAAATTGGGAGCTAGGGTTTGTTGTTCAAAGAGAATTTGACTCAAGAAATCAAGTATGAGCTAGGGTTTTTTATACAATGCTAAATGGTTACTATGTTATTAGGTTTAAGTTAAATGATTACACAATATTTTTTGTGTATTTTTGTCGTCTATAATTTAATACTCTTTATTTGTGCTCAATCATTATTTTTTACTCAAATTTAATTTTGTGTATATTTATGTTCATTACTATATCATGATGCTATTTTGTTCTTGTATAGGGTTTGTGGAACTAGAAACAATAACGATTCACATGTGTTAATTTGAATGGGTGGGTTGCAGTTAATGTCAAGAGGGGTCAAGATGATGCATTAAATTCCAATGATGGAAATACGGAAACAACGATTGTGAGGATGAGGAGGAAGAAGGGAATGGAGAGATGGGAATTGTAAAAACACATTGTAGAACATTGGAAAGGATAATGTCTAAGAAGGAAAATGACCCCGTTGGTTTTCAATACAATGGGCCGATGTTTTTTTGGAAGATCGGGCAAAGTGGTCAAGTTGGGTTGGGAAAGTTGGTCGTACTCGGGTGGACATCCGCTATGATAATTGGCACGATGTCCCTAAGGAATACAAAGCCACCCTTTGGATGGAATGCAAGGTACCCCAGCGTAGTTGTTTAAATGTTTGTTCTAATAGCACCCTTTGGATGGGAAGTCAATCTTTTTTAAATTGTCCTTATTTGTCACATTAAATAGAGACCCTTGGAAATTGATGCCCCCCCGACATGGACAAGTTATGGAAGATAGAAATGAATATGTTATCGAAAAGTTGGAGAGAACAAAAGTACACGCTTTCTAGAGATTTCATATTCTCGAATAGAAAATGCGATCATCCATGGCTAACTTATACACATATTCAACTGGAGAGTTGGAAGATACACAAAAAAAAATAGCCTTAGAGAATAAGAAAAACATTAGTCTACTACAAATCTAAATGGTTTACATTTAGATTTTGTGGTGTTCATGTCACGTGGCTTTTCTCTTTTCTTGTAGGGTACCAGCGAAGAGAAAACAAGGAATGCTAAGTTAAACATCATACCGCATCGAAAAAGTCATGTAGGTTATGGATTGGCGACAATCGAGATGATAAGAGAATAATTAGAGCAAGAGGTTCTACTAGCAATTAAAGAGGAATGTCCGAGGAAGAGGCTAGGGAATCCGTTGTTCCGATTGACGTCAATCAAATAGACCGGAGTGATCTATTTCTCAAAGCTCCAAAAAAATGTGGGTACGACAAAGATGAGGAGAATGAACTTGCGGAAAAAGTGGTACGTGTTTTATTACCTTTGTCTATTTTTATGCTTATATTGTATATTTGTACCCAATTGTCAAGTTTAGGTATTAATGCTCTACATCTTTCTGTGGAGTAGGCTAAATTAAAACAACATCAAATGCAAGGTCAATTAATTCCCACCGGTGAACACAACATCTTGTGCGAGGTAATTTGAAAATCCGATCACCTGGTACACGCCAGAGAGGTTGGTGCATTTGTGACACAAAAAGAGGCTTTCATAATTGTCCGTTCTTATGAGAGGGCTATACCCTCGATAATCTACGTGTTGCAAAAGTAGGCCATTCTTTAGGACAAATGATTACATCAACAGGATATACTGATCTGAAAGTTAGTGAACCACATTGGCCTTGTCGTGCCTGAAAATCTTGACGATGTTAATTGCGATTGGGAACCGCTATCGAGAGGGTCTCACCACTTTCCGGGTGATATTGACATGAACCACAATGGAGTAATACCGAGACCTATAATTGTTGCTTTTCCCGATAGGAAATCCTATCTACACCGAAGTAGGTATGGACATTTTTCGACAATAAATAACATCTATTTAGGTTGTCAATAAAAAACAATGTTTAATTCATGAAGGGTTCTCAACTATGCGAGCTTTACGTTGAGGTTGGTAAACGTAAAATACCGCTACATGTTGCCAATAGTATATTTTACTAATCGATGAGAAATCATCACTCCAAACCAATCGGAGATGGAATCTCACGGGTATCCGTGGAGAAACTATTCGTGCATAATGCAATGTGCCTGTTCCCGATGGAGATTACAATGAGGTTAGTTCGGCCTAAGAAATATTTCTTCTGTGGCCTCGACGTTTTGTTTATATTGATCCTGAGATGGACAACCATTTGAAGGAGAAACACTCAACACCCACAAAATAATTGTGCTGGCAAGGATAAACACAAAACCACAAACAACGAGAGCACGAGTGGAAAAGGGGTCACCGTCTTTTGTACGGGTATTGTCCGACGGATATCAACCCACCAACATAACTCAACATACACTTTCAACGGAAATGAGTGTATTTTTTAAGAAGCTGTGACATCATTGCTTTATGGAGTGACTTTGAAGATTTATGTAGGTTCAAAAAAGTCAATCAAACAATTATGTCTCTCTTTCGATTGTAAGTTCTAGTTTCATTTTTTAATTCTCTTTTTACGAAGCTATATCAATACATATTCATACCTAACATTCTAAATTGTTCGTTAAGGTGCATGTATTACTTTTCTAGATAAAAGGGACAATGGTTGGGTTGGCTATTTGTGTCCGTTGATGGCTCAATGGATTGGGTGTTCGAAGCAAGAGCGGATAGAATACATACGTAAATGCATAGCCCAGAAGGATAAAAACAATTCTTCATTGCACCTTACATTGAGAAGTATTGATTTTTCTTTTTAAAACTATTCTTAATACTTATATATTCATGCATACTTATATAAAGCATCGGTGTAGGGATCATTGGAGATTGATTTTCATTGTTCCGGATGACAAGCGTGTGTATTGGATGGATCTATTGCACTTTCAACCTTCACTAGCATTTATAGATATTTTGGAGAGTGCATTCAAGGAACCTAATCGACAAACTGACATACACGTAGTCCAAATCAATGTTCGAATTACTCCAATAGGAACCGACTAAATTAATTCAATTTCATTTTTACTAACTTATTTCCAATCACATTAATTAGTACAAGAAACAAGCAAAAACATGGGAGTGTGGGCACTATGTAACGTTATACGCAGCCGAGTGCGTTAAACATGTCCGGTTGGATTACCTAGAGATTAAAAAAGTAAGTATGCAGTTCATCTTATATTATTACATTTTTTCACTAAGATAAACTACTAACAGACAGGAAACTATTTAATTACATTGTAATGTCCACATATTTTTCCAAATTAATACAAGCCATATTCACAAGATGACATCAATGTGGCAAGAAATTGTTTAGTAATACATCTAATAAATTTCCGATCTGCAACTCTTGAAAGACCTAACATGGTGTTATGAAACATATCTCAAAACTCGTGGGACATATTTTTTGGATTAAAATTTAAATAATTTCTAGTCCTATCTATAGATTGTTGCTTGATTAGCATTGTCTATAGACTCTTGTCGAAACTACAACCATGTATGTAGTGTTAGAAGTTTCTAATGTTTAGATGTTATGTGAGGAATAGAATCTACGTGATTTTTATTCCTATGCATAGATGATTGATAATGTAGCACTGTCTATACATTTTTGTAAACTCTACGAATGTATTAGAAATTTGTTTGAAACATCATATATCTGTCCAGAACATGCGCTCGAGTCTTCTTCTCCATTGGAGCGCGTGAATCTCACACCCAGCGATACATCCGTAGAAGAAGCATTGCTTAAGCATTGGAGACGACAACATCAACTTCTCCGCATCAACTCCGCCGACGAATCCGATTCTTCGCATTGGAGAAGGACTTGAATCCGAGACACTTTCTATAAATCCGATGGGAATCACATTCTCTGTCACCTCAACGTTTGTATCAGATTGGATTCTGCACAAACTTCGATTCTCCGTGTCGCAAAAAAATGCCCCAACCTGCAAACTCAAATATGACGAGTTCGTTCTTTGCAACGTCCGGTGAGGAACCGTCGACGGAGGAACAAGTTTGCATCAACAGTTACTCAGATCGGTGGCGGAAAATGGAAATCACCAGTGGAAGCTGGATATCAGCGGCAAAGAACCAGCGGAGGCAAAAATCCGACTGGTGATGGTGGTTTCCGACATCGATAGCCATTTTCAAGATTGAATTCAAGCAAAAATAAAAATAAATAAATGAAAATGTGATATTTAGATATAGACCAAAGTTTTCTGTATTTACAATTAAATTCCTCCACTTTTTCAGCTTATATATATGTTTTTTCAAAAAAATCATCATAATTGAAATTTACTGTATTTGCATAATAAACTCTTGCGTTAAGTTTAGGCTGACTAAAATAAAATTTTGTGTTTTATGACACACTATCTAAATCATAATATGAACTAATTTTAAACATATAATTTTTTGAAACGTCTTAATATGTTGCAGAAGATGTATGTTATCATGTGTAACAACAGTTAGGGTAAATTGTTGTAAGGAAAGTCTCAGTTACATAATAATATGACTAAAGAAAAGATACATGTTATCCTGTGTGACAATAGTTTGGGTAAATTGTTATAAGGAAACTCTCAGATACTCCCTCTGTTTCATTGGATGTGGCACACTTTTTTTTTTGTGTTTTTGTGAATTTGACACACTTTCCTTTTATGGCATGATTCCTTCAATTTCATCTACTCATTCTACTTTACCCTTTCTAAATTCAATTTCATCCACACATTTCATTCACCTAAATCCAAACATCTAAAACTATGGTGCCACATTTAACGAAACAAATGTAGTACATAATAATATGACAAAAGGCATCTTGGCTAAAAGGAACATTTGAGGTTATGCTTCAGGATGAGAGAAACACAAAGGAAGTACTCCATTTGTCACATCTGAAACTTCACGCTTGTTAAATTGGGTTGTCCCACCTCAAATTTCACACGACACTTAATTTTCATTTTTGGAACCAGTTAACCAAATAAAAGGACCATAAATAACCCTAATCATTTGTTCAAATAACAAAAGTTACACACTGGGCTTGACTAATCAGCCCAATCTGGCCCGCATTAACCCAAATTAACTCTCTCTCCCTCCCTCCCTCACTCCCTCATTTCATTCCATCAGTGTTGTTTATCTCAAAACTTTCCACCTCTCTTTCTTCCTCTTCTCTTTCATGCCTCCTTCTCCTTCAACTTTTCTCTCATCTTTCTCCCCAAAATCTCTCATCTTTCTCCCTTAAATCCAAATGATTATTTTTCTTTCGCGGCTTTTTCCCAATCATCCTAACAATCCATTCTGCAGTTTTTCCCATTTTTTAAAACCTCATTCATTTTTAAATTTGCTTTGTTTTTGTGTATTTTTTCCAAATCTTATATTCTTTCACTTCTTCGGTTTAATGATTTGTTAATGAACAACTGAACTTGACTTTTGGAAAAGTTTAATCCTTCATCTTCCATATCTAACGAGTCAAAAGCGAATCTGACTGAGTGGTCGGCGAGTCTACCATTAATTAACCGAGTAATGCAACAAGTTCGTGTCTTTATTTTCCATTTTCCCATATTCAATGTTGTTGGGTAACCATATTTGTAATTTTTTAATGCTAATTTATGGTTTTGTTTATGGTGTTCCTGATGTATGGAATTCAAAGAAACGTTGAAGGAAAGATTGTGGTTGTTTTAGTTTGGTGTTAGATATTTTTTAAAATTTATGAACTTTTCTGCCTATACGTCGAGATCCATTTTGCTGTTTAATTAAGAGAAAATTTTTAACTTTTAATGGATCTTTTACCTTGTTCAAGTTTTTTTATTGAGGAAATTGTAACCTGTAATAACTTCTTAATTTTCTTGGGTGATGCGTTTGTCTTTTAGCTGATGTGATTACGATGTTTGTGAAGTGTAAGTAGTAGTGTGCTATATGTACTTGTTGGTAGGTGTGAGGTGTGAGGTGTGAGGTGTGAGGTGTGAGGTGTGAGGTGTGAGGTGTGAGGTGTGAGGTGTGAGGGGTCGTGTGCTACTAGGTACTTGTTGGTAGGTGAGGGGTGAGGGGTGAGGGGCTACTAGCTACTTGTTGGTAGGTGTGGTGCATGCAATGTTTGTGAGGTGTGAGTAGTCTTGTGCTACTAGGTAATTGTTGGTAATCACCGCAATTAGTGATGTCAATCTTTTACACAAACCGAGAATCCGACACGATCGAATTCAACCCGAAATCCGAATCTGACTTGGAAAATATTGACTCGAACCCACACCTGACACGATCGAATTCAACACGAAACTCGAATCTGAATCGAGAAATATTGAACCGAACCCGTACCCGACACGACCGATTTCAAACCAAAACCCAAATCTGACCCGAGAAATATTGACTCAAACCCACACCCGACATGACCGAAGTCAACCTGAAACCCGAATCTGACCTAAGATATATAGACACGAACCCGCACCCAACACAACCGAAGTCAACCCGAAACCCAAATCTAACCTGAGATTTGAGCATGTATTGGTGAAAGGAAGGGTCTCGAAAATCAATATTGATTACTTGTACACATTTTTGGAAAATTACACTATGGCCCAAAATTGTGTTTCTCCAATATTTATTGCTCCAAACTACATGATTTTTGTTATTCTTACATAAATATAAAAATATTAAATAATATATTTTTTGGTGAATTGTGGTAAAGCGCTAGTAAATGTTCTAGAGTAACTTAGAGTTGATTATATAAAAATAAGGAAGATAAATCGGAAAGGATTACGGATATGTTCTTGTGCCCCGATCAATGATAAATATTCCGTTACAAATTTGTAAAATAAAATGGGGGTGTATAGGGAAGTACCACGTTCGAGCGGATTTCAATTTGGACTTACGAGTAAAGTTTTTACTTTTTGCATTTGGGTCCCTCTAGGAAATTTGGAATTGTCAAATCACAAAATTGGCGACACCAAAATTCAATTGAATAATATACCATTGTGACTTTGCGATTTGGGAATGTATGGGTGAACGGAAGGTCCTCAAAAGTCAACATTGATTACTTCTACACATTTTTGGAAAATTACACTATGGCCCAAAAATTGTGTTTCCCCATCATCCATTGCTCCAAAATACATGATTTTTGTTATTCTTACCTAAATATAAAAATATTAAATAATATATATTTTTGGTAAATTGTGGGAAAGCGTTAGTAGATGTTCTAGAGTTACTTAGAGTTGATTACATAAAAGTAATGAGGAGAAATCAGAAAGGATTATGGATATGTTCTTGTGCCCGATCGATGATAAATATTCCATTACAGATTTGGAATATAAAATTGGGGTGTATAGGGAAGCACCATATTCGAGCGGATTTCATTTTGGAGTTACGAGTAAGTTTGTACTTTTTGCACTTAGGTCCCTCCAAGAAATTTGGAATTGTCGAATCACGAAATTGGCGACACCAAAATTCAATTGAATAATATAAGATTGCGACTTTGCAATTTGGGCATATATGGGTGAATCGAAGAGCCTCGAAAGTCAACATTGATTACTTGTACACAATTTTGAAAAATTACCCTGTGGCACAAAATTATGTTTCCCCATTATCCATTGCTCCAAAATACATTATTTTTGTTATTCTTACCGAAATATATAAATATTAAATAATATTTTTTTTTTGGTGAATTGTGGGAAAGCGCTAGTATATCTTCTAGAGTAATATACAGTTGATTACAAAGAAGTAAGAAAAAGAAATCGGAAAGGATTAAAGATATGTTCTTGTGCCCGATTAATGATAAATATTCCGTTACGGACTTGGAAAATAAAATGGGGGTGTAAAGGGAAGCATTATGTTCGAGCGGATTTCAATTTAGAGTTGCAAGAAAAGTTTTTACCTTTTGCACTTAGATCCCTCCAAGAAATTTGGAGTCGTTGAATCACGAAATTGGTGACACAAAAATGTAATTTAATAATATACTATTACGAATTTGCGATTTGGGCATGTACGGGTGAATAGAAGGGCCTCGAAAGTAAACATTGATTATTTGTACACAATTTTGAAAAATTATATTGTGGGCCAAAATTGTGTCTACCCATTATCCATTTCTCCAAACTACATGAATTTTGTTAATCTTACCTCAATATAAAAATAATGAATAATAATTTTTTTGGGTGAAATGTTGGAAAGCGCTGGTAAATGTTCTAGAGTAACTTAGAGTTGATTACACAGAAGTAAGAAAAAGAAATCGGAAATGATTACGGATATGTTCTTTTGCCCGATCGATGATAAATATTCTTCCACGAATTTGGAAAATAAAATGGGGTGTAAAGGGAAGCATCACGTTCGAGCGAATTTCAATTTGGAGTTGCGAGAAAAGTTTTTACTTTTTGCATTAAGATCCCTCCAAGAAACTTGGAGTTGTTGAATCACAAAATTGGCGACACAAAAATGCAATTGAATAATATACTATTGCGACTTTGCGATTTGGGCATGTATGGGTGAACAGAAGAGCCTCGAAAGTCAACATTGATTACTTGTACACAATTTTGGGAAATTATACTGTGACCCAAAATTGTGTTATCACAATGTCCATTGCTCCAAACTACATTTTTTTTATTCTTACCTCAATATAAAAATAATAAATAATGTTATTTTTGGTGAAATGTTAGAAAGTGCTAGTAGATGTTCTAGAGTAACTTAGAGTTGATTACATAGAAGTAAGAAAGAGAAATCAGAAAGGATTACGGATATGTTCTTGAGCCCGATCGATGATAAATATTCCGTTGAGGATTTGAAAAATAAAATGGGGGTGTATAGGGAAGCACCATGTTCGAGCGGATTTTAATTTAGTGTTACGAGTAAAGTTTTTACTTTTTACACTTAGGTCCCTCTTACAGATTTGGAATTGTCGAGTCATGAAATTGGAGACACCAAAATTAAATTGAATAATATACGATTGTAACTTTGCGATTTGGGCATGTATGGGTGAATGGAAAAGCCGCAAAAGTCAACATTGGTTAGTTGTACACAATTTTGGAAAATTACACCGTGGCCCAAAATTGTGTTTCTCCGTTATCCATTGCTCCAAAATACATGATTTTAGTTATTCAAACATTTATATTATTATTTATATTAGGTTAATAAAGGTTTATCGTTGATTAATTTAATTCAACCTAGTTATAGTTAAAGTCAACAAAAAAAGTGAACGATTTTGAAAGTCAAGAAAAAAATAATTTAGCTTAGAGAGGCTGTGTGCAGCTGCGCCAATCTCATGATATTTTTGGGGGAAAAAATTTAAAATATTTGGCGAATGTTTTTGAAATTGTAGGGGGAAGAATGAATTTTTAAAATATTTAACACCTGTTTTAGCACTGGTTTTGGCCTATCGTTCTCCTTTTTCTTCAACTTCTTTGCTCTGCTAAGGGTGAACTGCTGATCCGATTTGGGAGTTCTTGTAATCAATTTTATAGTGCTCGAGAATAGGAATCCAATGGTACCACCCTTGGAGGCTAATTCTTCTCGAAAATTTCTAACAACTTGGTCCAAACTTTCGGGTCACAATTCATCCGTTTTTTTGTCTTCCTTCTTCGACCCTTCTATCTTCTACCACGTTTTGACTCATGTACTTCAATCTTCTACCAACATTTCAAATGGCCTTCACTAAAATACTCTGAAGTGTTTACGAGCTATCGACAAATTAATCTCACAAAAAAGAATCTAGAGGCTCGTGAGGACAAAAAATCCATTAGACTAAAGATAGGGTACAAAAATGAATGATTTAGATATGAAAACTGAAAATAGTCATCTAAACCCATTATGATGTAAACCTACCTAAATCTAGCAATCTTTCGACAAAAAGATAACAAAATAGATGTTACATGCTTCGAAAAATACATAAATTTGGCGTCTCATCAGTGAATATGTGTTAGTTTTCTTTTGTTGGTTATTATTTGATCTTAGGTTGGCTTTGAGACATATGGTTTGAGTTCTTGGTGTATCGTTCGTACCCGATCCTTTTCACAAGAACCCCTACACTACAACCCCTAGTTAGAGTTAAACTTGAAAAGGGTTAGGAGGATTTCTTTAGAAAGTGAGAATAACACCCCTCCTAGTGACCATTTTGCAGAATCTTCTACCTCTGTGGATCATCAAGAAGAATATGAGGAACATGAAGGTGAGAACCCAAGAGGAGGACCTCAACACCCTCACATTTAAGAGAGGTGTGTCGCGTTGAGGCAAATTCCATTGAGGGAGATTATAGCTCCCAATCTTGAGCAACAACCGATATGCATCACTTATCCGGCGGTAGAAGCTACCAGGCATTTTGAGCTTAAATCCAAATTGATACACTTGTTACCTACATTTCTTGGTACAAAAGGGGAAGACCCCAACAAACATCTCTTCTACTTTCATATGGTTTTTTGTGGGATGATTCCTGAAGGGGTGGATGAAGACCTCTACAAATTAAAAGCCTTCTCGTTTTCATTGCGAGATACCACAAGGGATTACCTCCACTACCTTCCATATCACCTCTTGTATTGAGTTGAAGAGGATGTTTCTTTCCAAATACTTCCTGGCCTCAAAGTCTGCCACCTTAAAGAAAGACATAAGAAATATCCTCCAATGGAACGAAGAGTCACTCTACGATTATTGGGAGAGGTTCAAAAGGCTTCTCTCAAGTTGCCCCTACCATGGCTACTCGGAGGGAGATTTAGTCTATTACTTCTATAATGGTCTTTTTGATGAAGATCAAAGACTAGTGAGGGTAGCTAGTGGTGGTTCTCTTACAAACATGACTTCGAGGCAAACTATGGAACTCTTTGAGGAGTCAAGGAATTATAGCTCAAGGTCTGATTTGAGGAGACAAAATTCCAACACCGGTGCTCCTTCCAACAATGGGAAACTTGAAGACCAAGTGTTGAATCTCACTTCTTTGGTCAAGGCTTTGATGACACAATCCGGGGCTAAACCACATGTAAAATCTTGTGAGATTTGTTCTTCACCACACCCTACGGATGCAAGTCCTACTTTGCAAGGTGAATATGTGGAAGAGGTGAGTGTCATGGGCTATCAAGGAGGTCAAGGATAAAAAAATCAAGGGTATCAAGGAAACCAAGGAAATCGAGGCTACCAAGGATGCAAGACTACCGAAATTGGCCTTAAAATGCTTGTAACCAAGTTCACCCGCATCTCCGATATGGGAATCCACAATGGGGCCAAAATACTCAACCTTATCGCCCCCTCAACAACCTTATTGCCACCTCAAGTGCAATATCAAAGGCTCCAAGACAAGCCCCGCAATGAAGGTGAAAGTTTGGGGATGTGAAAGGATGATATCATACAAGCCATCGGGAAATTGAGTTTGTGTGCGGATGAGGCGGAGAAGTTTCAAGAGAAAACCAAATCTAGCATCAAGAACTTAGAGACTCAAATGAGTCAAATGGCTCAAAGTTTGAACCGAATGAAGTTAAGAGATTCGGGGAAACTCCCTTCTCAACCGGAGCTGAATCCATGACAAAATGCAAGTGTAATCACTTTGAGAAGTGGTAAGGTGGTAGGAACTTCTCGGGATGGTGAAATGTTTGAAAATGTTCCTATCGTGGTTTAGGTGTTTGAGAAAGAAATGGAGGAAGAGGCCGAGAAATTGGCCAATGACAAGGTGAGGAACGGGAAGGAAAAGAAAGTGGAGATCGTCATTGAACAATCAACATCCATTCCTGAGCCTTCATCCCCTCCTCACAAGAAGGCAAAGATGGTGGAAATTTCTCCCTATATTCCGGAACCACTGTTTCCAGAAGCTTTGAAGGACAAGCGGAGGAAATAGGACAACAAGGACATCTACGAAGTCTTTCGTAGATGTGAGGTAGATATTCTTCTCTTGAATGTTATTGAACAAATTCCTAGATATGCTAAATTTTTTAAGGAATTATCTTAGTTGTGAATAGAAAACAAAGAGCGAAAAATAAGCAAAAGAATGGGAAAATGAGTGTGTTTCCACTTTATGTCAAAAGGAGTTACCCTAAGTGTAGCAATCCTGGTATGTTCACAACCCCTTTCATCATAGGAAACACACACTTTAAAAAATCCATGCTTGATCTCGGTGCATCAATAAATGTGATTCCATACTCTTTGTATGAAACCCTCAATTTGGGTACTTTGCATAAAACCAGGGTGGTAATCCAATTAGTCGATCATTCTAGTGCATACTCTAAGGGTATTGTCGAGGATGCTTTGGTTAAGGTGGATTCCTTAATATTTCCCACATATTTTTATGCCCTTGACATGGAGCATGATAAACATGCCGCCTCGATTTTGTTGGGGAGGTCATTTTCGAAAACCTCAAGGACAATGTTTGATGTGCATAATGGTACCCTCGCCATGGAATTTTATGGGATTAAAGTAGAGTTTGACATAAATGACTCTATGAAGTATCCTAGAGAAGAATATGCTTGCCATGCTATAGATGTTGAAGGTATTGTGCAAGATGTTTTAAAATTAAATGGTGATGATTCCTTGTTAGTTGCTTTGGAATGTGATAGTAATGATGCATACAATGTATATTCTATGAGCGCTAACTTGAAGGAAAGCTTTGAGGACTTGAATGTTCTTTAGAAGATGAGATTTAATCCTCCCCATCTACCTTAGAAGAGCTAAATAAACCGGAATATCTCCTATCACTTGTGAAAGCCCCGATGATTGAGCTAAAACATTTTCCAAGTGACCTCAAGTATGCATTTATTGTGGAATGAGAGACACTACCGGTCATCATTTCAAGTAAGCTCACCCAAGAGCAAGAGGATAAGTTAATGGTGGTGTTGCGGGAAAACAAGGAAGCAATTAGATGGACTATTTCCGACATCAAGGGCATAAGTCCTTCAACTTGCATGAACCTAATCTTGTTAGAAGATGATGCAAAACCCGTGCGACAACCACAACGTCGCTTAAATCTACCTATGGGAGAGGTGGTGATGGCGGTGAGCCCAACTCAAGTGGTGCCAAAGAAGGTGGGGTGAAAGTAGTTGACAATGAAAACGAAGAAATGGTGCACACTCATGTCCAAAATGGGTGGCAAGTTTGCGTTGACTTCCGGAGGCTAAATGCGGTAACCCGAAAGGATCACTTCCCGTTACCGTTCATTGATCAAATGCTCGAGAGGCTCGCGATTCATCCATACTATTGTTTTTGGATGGGTACTTGGGTTATTTTCAAGTGGTTATTGCTCCGGAGGACCAAGAGAAAATGATATTCACATGCCCCCTTCGGTACGTTTGCTTACCGGCATATGCCTTTTGGGCTATGTAATGCCCCCGCTACTTTCTAAAGGTGTATGGTAAGCATTTTCTTGGAATTTGTTGAAATTTTTGTTGAAATATTTATGGATGATTTCACCGTTCATGGTACTTCTTTTGACAATTTTTTAGCAAACTTAACACAAGTTTTTAAGCTTTTAAGCATTGCATTGATACTAATCTTGTGTTAAATTCCGAGAAATGTCATATTATGGTAGAACAAGGCATTGTCTTAGGCCACATTGTCTCCTCTAAGGGTATTAAGGTAGACAAGGCAAAGATAGACACAATTCAAGCTTTACCCTATCCAACTAATGTTCGCGAAGTGCGCTCTTTTCTTGGTCATGCAGGGTTCTATCGCTGGTTCATCAAGGACTTTTCAAAGATTGCATCTCCTTTATGCAAGTTGTTGAAAAATGAGGTGGAATTTGAGGTGGACGAGGGTTGTAAAGAGGCCTTCAATTTATTGAAGGAAAGGTTAGTTTCAGCCTCTATCATTCAAGCCCCAGATTGGTCTATTCCTTTGGAGATCATGTGTGATGTGAGTGATTACGGCCATCCGAGCAGTGCTTGGTCAAAGGATGGGGAGAGTGCTTCACTCCATCTACTATGCATCTATGACTCTCAACGAGGCCCAAAGGAACTACTTCACCACAGAAAATGAATTGCTAGCGGTGGTATTCTCTTTAGAAAAATTTTGATCTTATTTGCTCGGTACCAAAGTTATTGCATACACTAAAAATGCAGTGCTTCGTTGCTTGATGACGAAGAAAGATGCTAAGCCGAGATTGATTAGATGGATCTTGCTTTTGAGCGAGTTTGATTAGGAGGTATGAGATAAGAAGGGCACGGAAAAACTTGTAGCCGATCACTTGAGCCAGTTGGTTCTATGCAAAGAAATTGAGGAGAATTCATCAATGACGAATCAAATACGGGAAAAATTCCCCGATGAACAATTGTTCGCAATCAACTGTGGTATCTCGACATTGTGAATTTCCTTGTCTCCGGTAAATTTCCTCCCCATTTTTCAAAAGGTCAAAAGGATAAGTTAAGAAGTGATGCTAAGTATTATATGTGTGATGATCCCTTTTTGTGGAAACATTGGGTTGATCAAGTTGTTAGGAGATGTGTCCCCGATAATGAAGTGCATTCAATTCTTGCTTTTTGTCACTCTTATGCATGTGGAGGTCATTTTGGAGCAAATAGGACCGCTAGGAAAGTCCTAGAATGTGGTTTTTGTTGGCCTATATTGAATAAACATGCATACACTTTTTTTCAAATCTTGTGATGAATGTCAAAGAGTAGGAAATATCTCTTCTAGGAATGAAATGCCTCAAAAGCCTATTTTATATTGTGAAATATTTGATTTTTGGGGCATTGATTTTATGGGACCTTTTCCTATTTCTCTTCTAGAAATATAATTCTTGCCGTTGATTATGTGTCAAAGTGGGTTGAAGCAAAACCCACTATAACTGATGATTCCAAAGTGGTTGCAAATTTCTTGAAAGATAACATCTTTTCTAGGTTTGGGGTTCCTCAAGCCTTGATTAGTAACCATGACACCCATTTTTGCAATCGGACAATAGAGGAACTTTTGAAGAAGTATGACGTCACACACAAGACATCCCCCGCTTATCACATGAAAATCAATGGTCAAGCCAAAGTTTCCAATAGGAAGGTCAAGTTCATCCTTCAAAAAAAGGTTAATCCTAACCAGGAGGATTGGAGCTCTTGGTTGAATGATGCATCGTGGGTATATATGACGGCTTATAATACACTAATCGGTGTGTCACCGTACCGGTTGATCTTTGGAAAACCATGCCATTTACCAGTGGAAATAGAGCATAAGGCATTTTGGCCGGTCAAAAACTTTAACCTTGATATAGATGAGGCTGGTTTGCATAGGAAGCTACAATTGCAAGAATTGTATACGAAGACAATCCTATGAGGATGCCAAAATCTACGAGGAAAATACAAAGGCTTTGCACGACAAGATGGTCGATAGGAAGGAGTTTGACGTGGGTCAAAAGGTCCTCCTATTTCAATGCCGTCTTCGCCTATTTTCCAGTAAGTTGAGGTCGTGGTGGATCGGGCCTTTTGAAGTGGTAAAGGTATTATCGCATGGTATGGTTGATAGGGTCTTACCACGAGTGTTTTGTGCTAGAAAAAGGAGAATATGTTGATCTTCTTGATCCAGTTTGTGTGTGAACCCAAGAAGAGAGGTAAGTCATGCCGACAAAGTTAAATAAACTTGGTTTTTATCATCTGGATAATCGTTTATGATATTACATTGATGTCTTTTCAATTTGAAATTTATTGTTATTTTTTTATTATTTTATTTTATTTCTGTCGCTATTGTGTTTTTCCATTGCTTTGTAGTTAAATAGATCGATCATTGGAGAATTGACGATGATTTTGGAGCGAGGAAATTTGCCACGGAAAGAAGGGAATGAAAAAAAAGCTGGAAAAAAGCAGAAGAGAGCTGAAAAAAATCATAAAGAAAAGAAGGGGTTGGCCGCGAAGCTAGGAGTTGTCCCGCCCGAGCGGCCAAACCCCCACCCGCGCGACATGTGCGGGCATGATCAGAAAAAAATTGGGCTAGGTGATGCGCCCCGTGCGACGAGTTCACGTGGACCTGCTCAGGAAGTTTCGAGCTTGCCTCTACAAGCTTCCCTGCTCACGCGGGAAATTTTGCACTGGCACTATCCCAGAATATGTTTATTTTTATTTTTAATTTTTAAAATTCTGATTCCTTTTTTCCCCTAATTTCTTCTCTACTCAATTTCTTTCTTCTCATTCTCCTCCCTTCTCCATTTCAAGAACTCTCCCAAAACCCATTTCCATCTTTCAAATTTCACCATTTCTATCCAACATTCATGCTTTCCACAAATATTCCACACTTGACCACCTTCTTACACTCCTCTCCATTCATCAATCCATCCTCCCACCAATTAAATCTTCCAATCCATTTTTTCCAAAAACTCTAACTTTTGGGATTTTTGCTCTTGGGATGAATTGGTCACTTGGGAAGCAACAAATATCTTGGACTTACTTGGAAATGTGTTCTTCCTAGTTATCCTCTTCACAATCACGGTAAATTTATGTCTCCTACAAATTGCCATTGTGATTTGTGTAGAATTTTTGGATGAATTTTGTGCTTATCTTGTGGTTGGCTTGAGATTGGGGTATTGTTGCTTAGTTGATTTGAGGTGATGGAATTTTTGTGGTGATGTGCTATATTGTCAATTGCTTGTTGGATCCTTGGAGCTATTTTGTTCTTGGAGCTTGGTGGAATTTTGTTCTTGATAACTAGGAATATTTTTTGTGAAGAATTGCTTGTTGTGGTGAAGGGTATTGTAGAGCATTTCTGATTATGGTGATTGACATAATTGACATCGTCACCATAGTCATAAATATATCACCTTCCACGTGAATGATGTGAACCGGAAGTGAGCGACACTGAGTTGAAGAAGGCTTTCGGGTGTGATTATGAGTACAATAAGGATTATGAAACCACCCTCACTTATAATGATGCCAACTTTTGGCAAATCATAACCAAGAGAACCCGGACCGGCAAAGACAAAAGCTCCTTGATTTTGCACCCAGCCTTGCGCTACATTCATCGTATTTCCGCCACAACCTTCTATTCTCATGGCAAGCCCACACATACTCTCGTCGAGGACATCAAGTTTCTTTGGTTGATGACAAGTTTCGGCATTTGACATCCAGATTGGGTAGATGTTTGGGTGATGAAATGTTGCGAGAAAACCACTAGATGAGATCTAAGAGGTGATCTTTCCATGGGCGGTATGGTTACATGATAGCCAAATATTTGAACATCCAAGTACCGAAGGGTCTTCCGAGACTAGGCCTAATGAACTCGTACTTTCTCTCATGCAAGAGGCTATCTGAATCAAACATGTTAACAATCATTAATATTTTTGAAAGAATTTGGTTATATGGGAGAAGAGTGAAGTTCATGGATCTTCCTCAACAGGAGAGAACAAACCTTGATGAGGACACCCCAGTGGAAGCATTGTGCATCGAACCGAACATGGCATACAAGACCGCTTTTGAGACGGAATTGAACCACACTTATGTGGTCACTACACATGTAGTTAGTAATCCTACCAATACACCATCACCTCAAAATTCCTATCAAGACTTTCTTCATGAGGTTCTTGGCCTTTGAGAGGACCAAAATGCTTTCCATTGAGCCCAATTGGAGTACAATGTTTGTGCCAACCGGAGGAGAACCGCCATAGCAGACTACATTGAGAACCCCCGGATGCGGATTCACTACTTGACTCCAAATCAATTTGGTGAACCCACGGAGTTCACTAACAAATAAGAAACTCGGAGGAGACGCCATGAGGAGGAAGATGCTTGGGAGGTCCAATACCGACAACAATCTTTGGGGGAATTATCGCATCAATAGTTTGTAAGTTATTTTTTCCTTTGCCCTTTAACTTGAAACTTGTTGCCTTAGGGGTTTTACATTGAGGGCAATGTATGATTTTAAGTGCGGGGGAGGGGGTTAATGATTTACATGTACATATATTGCAACTTTTGATTGGAAAATATTGAAAAACAAAAAAATTGGAAAATTTGAAATTTTTGGAAAAAAAAGAAAGTTAAAAGAATAAAATTAAAAAGTAAATCCGCAAAGTTGAAAACCCGAGAGGGCAATTTAGGCAACATCGGGGGCCCAGATAGGCAGAAAACCCGAAAGGACGGCCTAGGCAAAAATAAGAGGGTAAATGTGTGGGTGAGATATGAGCCAAAGAAACATGATGTGTGGCTAGGATGAAAACCCGAAAGGGCTCCTATGCAAAATGGGAGAAAGAGACAAAAAATGTTACAATTATATTCATTTTCCGGCATTGGAGTCATAAGGTAGTGGTTGATATATGGATGAATCGGATAGCCTAACATCATAGGACTTCTTGGGATTAAGTAAGTTAGCGGGAAAACGAAGTGGGGTTAGAAATTCTTGGTTCTTTGTTTACTTCGTTTTGGTTGATATATTGGTATGAAGTGAAGTGTGTGCTTGAACTTCTCATATGGTTTTGACTTCATTTTATGCCATTGGATTTTGTGATTATCAATTTGTGATTATGATATGGTTTATGAGCATTAGTGAATTGATAGGTGGAAGGTTTGGGTAGAATTAGGAATCGGGGGTTGTGGTGTGAAAATTTTCATTTGATCTTTGATATTGGGATTGATGATAATGAGAGTTTTGTGAGGTATTGAATGGGAGAATATTTGGAGCAGGAAGTGAATATGTAGTGTGTTCTTGAATCCTTTCTTACTCGCGGATGAGTAAGGTTCAAGTGTGGAGAGGTTTGATGTGTTTATTTTATGTAGTAGTTTTAGGACATTTTGGACTCACTTTTGTGGACTTTTGTGCTCTAAATTTTGAGTTTTGCCTAGAAATTCTCTTAGAAGAGTTAAGAACAACTTTTGTGCTCTTATAACTCCTCTAGGGAGTTTTGTGTGACAAAGAAAGATATTGAATATTGAAGCCATCAACAAAAGGTATTGAAGATTTAAGACAAGAAAATTCGAAGATTTGAAGGCAAGAAGGCAAGGCGACAAAGCAAAGAAGAATCGACACAAAGAAGGGTGAAAATAAACAGCCCGTTTGAGTGAAGCCATTTTCTCTCGAGCGATACCTGCTGCACTTTTTCTCTTTATCTTTATTTTCCCCCCTCTCTCTAGTACTATAAAAGCCATTTTTTTTTTTGCCATCCACTTCATATCTTCTTCCCTTTGGCCGAATTTCCTCTCTCGGTAACCCTGGCTCATCATTTTTCTTCATTTTTTTCCTTTTTGTTTATGTATGAATTTATCCATGGATGTTAGTGTGATTTGTAGTAGCTAAACTTAGTCTTGGGCGCAATTGATTTCCACTTCCAAGCCTCTTATCTATCCTTGAACATACAACCTATTCAATACTTTAACTACTCGTTGGGAAGATAAATCTTCTATCTTTATTTAATAATAGTTTACAAGAGTGAATTCGGCATCTCTTGCTAAACCTCACTGATGACCCCTTTAGCCAAGCAATGCCTAAAGGTATCCCATTAATGGCATTGAGTACGAAGAATCAACAAGCTTGATAACACTTATAAACATTACACTGTGTCTAAGCATTGAACTAATTTATGCATTCACACAAGATTAGTCAAGAACGTTCAACGTTTATAGACCTCTCCTATTATATATATATATAATACACACCCTTATTTGTACACCAAATTTTACACCAAATCCTAACCCTCCATCTAATCTAATCTCATGGTTGAGATTATTTTACTAAAAATAGATTTAGTGAATGAGTGAGTGAGATTATATTGGATGGATGGTTGATATTTGGTGTAAATATTGGTGTAAAAATAAGGGTGTGTATTTAACCCTCCCCGTATATGTATTTATATATATATATACACACACACACACACATACATACATACATACATACATATATATATCTAGCTTAGTATCCACTCTTATATGCATGAACATTTAGGAAGATCCCTCTTCTTCATGGACGACCCCGATTTGTCACTATCTACTTTTTTGTAGTTAGGAATCATTTTGGGCTTGTAAATTGTATTTTTGAGAGGTAAAATGACAACCTCCCATAGACAGATTGGGGAAAGTATTTTAATGGCTCATGTGTTACACATTTCATAAGAGCCAAAAAGAAAGTAAAAGTTTCCTATGTTTCAATCAACATGGATTCTCTGTCATTTTGTAGCTTATTTATATATAATGGATTCTATGTCCTTACGAGCATCAAGATTCTATTTTGTGAGATTATTTGTAGATTGCTCGTAAGCACTTCGGAGTAGTTTAGTGAAAGTTATTCACTAGAATGGTAGTAGATTGTAGAAGACCATTCGCAAGGATGGTAGAAGACTAAAGGAAAAGAGTCAAAATATGGTATAAGATAGAAGGGTCGAAGAAGGAAGACAAAGAAGTGGATGAATTGAGATCCTGGAGTTAAACCGAATTATGGAAACAATCCAAGAAGAATCAGCTTCTGTGGGTGGCACCGTTGGATTTGTCTTCTTGAGTTCTAAAAAATAAACTATAGGAATTCCGAAATCAGATCAGTGGTTCCCCATAGCGGCGCAAACAAGTTAAAGGAAAAATCCAAGTTTTGGAAGAGTCAAAGACTGGCACGACCCCTGTATATTTTCACGGCCCATGCCAAGCCCTTACCGAATTACTTTCTAAGAAGACTAAGTCTCAACGTGGGTCGTGTACTTTTGCACGGCCCATGGGCCAAGAACTTGAAGAACGAGGTCTCCGGTCCACGGCCCGCTAGGTATTGTGTGACCGCTTGCTCAGAAGAAAAGGCCTACAACTCCAGTCTGTGGCTCGCATGCTTTTGCGCTGGTCGTGAGCTCAGTACACCAGGGAGCAGCTCTAGTTCGCGACATGTGTAATTTTGAACGGGCCATGTGGCACGATCCGTGTGCTTTTACACCGCCCGTGCTGATGTGGCACTAGTGGTGCCCTTAGGGTTTCACTGTTTTTCCTAAATTGGGGCTTTAGAGGCCAGTTTATCTTCTCCTATATAAAGATCCTTTAGTCTCCTTGGGTTTAGTAAGTAGGTATAATGTAGATTGTACCTTTGGTAATTAGGAAGGAAGAAGAGAATTCGCTCTCTCTCTAGAGTTCTTCTTCTCTTTTCCTTCTCTTAGTTTCTTATATTTGTGGCATTTAATTCAATGAATGTCATGGATCTATTTATAGTAGATTAGTTTTATTACTTGGGGATTTGTTTGTGTTTATGACTAGGTGATGATTTTGTGAGATTCTAGATCTTCCTATCTTTTATGTCTATGAATATTCATATTTTATATGAGCTTTATATTCTTGTAAGAGTCATGTTATGTATATTCTATGATGTACCTTAGTTTCATATGCGATATGTTATCGTTCTAGGCTTGATTGTTATACCTTAGGAGTGTTGGGTTAGGCCTATTGTAGGTTCGTGAGTACCAGCGTTGTGAGTTCTTGCATGTATGATCGAGAGTACCGTTATGATCGTTAGAGCCTAACTTGATTGGATCATCGTGTAATAATATTCATTTAAGGGACGAGATACCCTAACAGGGGTGTAAAAACCCTCGGTGTACTCCGATAAAATGAGCATGATAATTTGTAGCAACAAGGGTTGTCATATAGTGACTATAGTTGTTTCAACCCTAGAGTCATCACAAGATTCCTGTTCCTTTGTCTCTATAGGCCTAGGGAAAAGTGTCCATAGTGGAGCGTCCTGGATGTATTTTCCTTAATCTCATACCTAACTGTTGCTACCTACACAAGGCGACTGCGCAGGCACTTGATCCTTTAAGTGGGGGTGCATTAGCATTAGGAGTGAGTTTTACAGGGAAAGAGGAATGAATACTTAGTCTATGACATAATTTCCCTAATGACGGAGGCGGTAGTGATAGCCAACAAGATATCGATGAACCTTTGTGTGGCAGACATTGGAAATTGTCAACTATCACCCACACTATGTGACATAGACATGAGAGGGATTTATAATTCTTATATGTGATAGAATCTAGGATTAAAGTCAGTCATCTTAAGCAAATATCTCCAAGACTAGTCTAATATAGTTTAATCTCTTTTGTTTAAATTTGCATGATTAGTAGTTGTTAGTTAAAAAAACCCAAATCCTATGTTTGTAACACTAGCTATTCCCGACACACAATCGGAGTGGTGCCCAATTGTGAGTTGTGTATAAATAACTCTCGAATTCTAGCATCTTTGTGGACGACCCCGGACTTGCCAATAGCTACTTTCTAGTAGTTGGCAGTGAGCATACGAGAGCAACATATAAATCTCTATCTTTGTGAAGCAAGTCAAGGGTAATTGATCTTCCAAAAGGTAGGTTTGTTAACGAACCCGCAGAGTGTAGATCAGCTAGTTGTACTAATCTTATGGTATTTGATCTGATAAATGACTGCAGACAATGGAGGTGTAACCTTTTTTGGGCAATATTTCCTCATCAAATAGCTCAGAAGATTCTAAAAATGGCTGTGCCAAAACATGCGGGAGTATATGATTGGGATAAGATCATTTGGACCTATTCTAATACAGGGGTATATGGTCAAGCTTGGATATAAAAAACTGATATCTGGTCAATTGAGTGTTACTGCTCAGACTTCCACTCAAGCTTCCCTATATAACTAGCTCACTTGGAAAAAGTTTTGGAAGATTAAACTTCCTCAAAGATTCAGGTTCATTATTTGGAGAATTCTGAAAAAGGCAATGCCTTTGAACCACGAACTTCAAAAAGAAGTAAATATCAGTCCTCTGTGCCCGGCGTGTCCGTCAGAAAGAAAATCAATACATCACCTATTTTCATAATGTGAGGTTGCCCCAAAAACATTGAGATGTAGTAGGCTAGGTTTTGATTTCTCTTCAATTATCTCCTTCCAAGATTGGCTAGCTGACTGGATCTTACAAGCTTCTACTGAAGAAGACATTGCCTTGTCTTTCTGCATGATGTGGATGATCTGGAAATATTGGAACAAGATTGTATGGAAGTGTGGATTTACGGGACGATCCAAGGGAAGAAGCAAATAGATTGCACATCTGGCATGCTAATGAAATGCGTTTAGATGGAATGCAGGAATTGTCTGAAAATGTGCGTAATTAGCAGCAAAGAGATCTTCCTCACACTCGCATAATCCGGCGCGATGCAGTTTTATTTCTCCTCCCAGATGAGTTCAGTTGCTTCATCACAGATGCTGCTTTCAATGGGCACATGAGTCTGGCAGCAGTGGCTTGGGTTGGTATTGATAAGCTTCAGCTCTGGGAAATTAAACAGGTTTCTGAAGATGAGATCATATGTGCCGCCATGTCGCCTCCTCAAGCAGAATTAATAGCGATCTTGAAATGCTTGGAATGTGCAAAACAACAATCTCTTGTAAACACCTGAATTGGCAAGGACTGTTTAGTTACAATACAAATTATACAATATTGACAGGAATACAGAAAGTTCAATCTCAGGTGGAAATTGAAGTTATGGACATTTGGGAACTCATTAAGTGCTTTTCTTCTGTGCTTTTTCACAAGGTATCTCGGTCAGAAGCTCAATTAGCACATGAAGTGGCAAAAAATGTACTCCTCCTCTGATCCAGTTTAATCTGCACTTGTACTATTAATTTAGTTAAAATGGACTAATTAAAATTATAAAATTCTATTGATATATAAGTAAAGATATTATTATGTGGCATGGTGTTAGATTCGTCTTAAGGTTTATTTTTAGAATATTAATTTTTTATAATTTTTAATTATACTATTAATGCTCAAACATTTTTTGAATCAACTGTCAAAAGTCAAAGTGTGCAGTTTATATTGGCACAGAGGGAGTACTTAATTTTAATGATATTTAATAAAAGGAGTGGTTGATGGAAAAAAAAAAGACTGGATCACTTAAAAGGTCAATTTCTTTGTGGATAACAAGGCAAATACAAACATACTTCTCTTACACGTACGTCTGAGTTTTGTGCCCATATTTTTATTTTATTTTTAGAAACTCATACATGGGAGATATTTAATAGGTTTTCAAACTCTTTGTAACTTTCGTTACATTAAACGTGATCTCAATTGGTCAGTTTGTACAAAAGGTCTAGCAATGTCAAAATGGTTGCATATTACAAGCCAAAAAGATATTTAGGAGAAATTTGGTAGTGTTCCCGAATGTAACACTTCTACCCCTTGTGTCGATGCTCAACATCCGGCCAGACTTCCAAATTTTTCTAAATAATGATCAACTATAAGATTGGAAAATATACAAGAAAAGGTGTTTTGACTTGTACAAATATACATATATTAATGATTTTCAAGCGTGTTTGAAATCATTTGATGAATTCTTCCGTGATGATCGTGAGCTAAAGCTTTATTGACAAATTATAAACCAGAGAGATTAATTCCAATCTTCTAAACAAATCATTATTGACAAATTTCTAAAAAGAAATGTAAATAAGCACCGCACATGAGTTTGATATTGTAGTAGTTTTCTCTAAACAAAATTTTGTTGGAAATTGAAGGTACTTTTTAGTAGGAGTAGGAGAATGAGGGAAATATGAGAATTAAAATTTTAATATAAAAATGAATAATGTGTTATGATTTGATGCATTCAATTAAAATTGCATTAACTTTCCATTCCCTAATATTTTTTCTCTTTCTACAAATATAGGGAAGAAATTATTCTCTCATCAAAATCTCATTTCAGGGAATGAGATAGGAAGCTGTTGGAGCTCAAAAATCATGTAGAATCCCTATAATCAATGAAAATCTCTATTATAGGAAAGTTGTCGGTGGTTGAAAATCCCTATTGTAGAATCCCTATACTTTTGACTGGTGTTTTCTAAGTTGAGCCTGGTCTATTTCTCCCCAATAACAATACACCTTTCAATCCTGCATCTTCGGATCTAGATTCGTCGAGCACATCTAGTTTCTCTTCCCCTTCGATTGAACAAATTCTTCTGCTAGCTTCAAGTTAGATTTCATTGGTCCTCTTTTCTACCAAAATTTCCCATCACAGACGCCACTACAGAACTCGCCGATGAGATGAAGAAATCATATCCAAGGTTACACATAGTGAAAGTGTAAATCTCCTAAGCAGAGAATTTACTTAATTTGTGTATTTATAATGTTTGTTAAGTGTTTTAAGGATTTAGCTCAAACTTTAATAAATTATAATTTATTTATTTATTTAAAATATTTATTAATATGTCTAGAATGTTTGCTAATCGCATTAAATACTTTGTATAAAATTTTCTTTTCTTTAAGAGAATTATAGAACTTACAATTATGCAATATATAAAATAATTATTATGTTTAGAATGTTTGTTAATCATGAAAATAAAATTTTGTTTTTTATATGATAATGATAGAACTTATAGCCAGAAAATATATAATTAGTTCATATTTTTAGAATATTTTTTAATCGTTTATGTATTTAGCTTAGATTTTTATTTTTTACGAGATAATTATAGCAAGTGTATATATTAGTTATGGTGTTTAGAATGTTTGCTACTCCCTTTGTCCCATTTCAAACTACACACTTTGACTTTTCAACAGTTAACTCAAAAAATGTTTGATCGTTAATATCATTTATTAAGGATGATTAAAACTTGTAGAAAGTTGATATTTTGAAAATATATGTTATAACGAATATAACAAGATATTACTCAATAATATGTTTACTTATATACTAATTCAATTTTATGGTAAAAGTTAATAAGTTTTGACTAAATGAACAATTAAATTGCAGCTTGAAATGCCACAGAAAGAGTAGTAGTTTTATATAATTAAATTAATACTTTTATTTTCCGCAAGACTTATAACTAGCAAATGTATATTAGATCATGTATTTAGAATGTTTGTTAATCATTTTAAATGCTTCAAAATTGAAGAAATAGTAACATAGACATATAAATTAATCTAACAAATATTAATAGTACATCATTTTTAGATAATTCAACTAATAGTTCAAACATACGAACTAAAGCTCTCCCACTAGTGTCTAAAGGCATGATTTTAGCATCCTCACTTCGAGTTTGAATTTCAATTTTTTTCAAAGCAACTTGCTTTTGTTTAGTAGCAAGAAGCAACTCAAATTGTTCATTCCTTTTATGCTCATTTTCCAACTGTTTGGCCTTCATCTCTTCCAACAACTAAAGACTTATAGAGGTAGCTTCATTTTCACTATTTTTCTCTTTGATTTTTTATTTCTTTATCACTTCCTTTGCGGCCTTTCTTCCTATTGGTCTTTCTACACTTGAAAGTTCTTGAACTTCTTCACTGTCATCTTCCAAATTACTTGAGGGTTTAAACTTCCTCTTGGTCCCCATTTTTCTGCTTTCATCCATCAATTTTTGTTGGAATTTCAAAACAATCCCACAGTGATCAAGTATGAATGACGTGTTTCATCTCTGCCTTGAACTTATGTTTTGCCTCCATAACCTAAAATACAAATACACATGAAAATATAAACCATATAAATATGAACATGCCAAACCATATCAAGATTTTCTCTTCACCACACCTTATCATCTCCATTGCTTCCACTCTTCCGTAAACGGTCAATGTTAGCATAATGCCCACAAAACTTGCTTACTTCCTTGCTTATTTTAGTCAAACAGTTTTGTAAGGACTTTTCACTCCGCTCATTGGACCATTTCTTGTTTTCTTCAAAATACTTGGTAATTTTCCCCCAAAATTGTGTAATTTTTTGGTCACGTCCTTTCACCGGATCTAATCCAACACTAAGCCATGCTGATATAAGAAGTTTATCTTCTTCAATGGAAAATTTCTTGCCATTGCGATTGATTCTTGGTGGTAGGTGTACTGTATGTTCCACCATTAGCAGTATCTTCATCGACACAATCCTATGTATCCATGTTAATCGCAAGTTGGAGGATTTTCATTGAGGCATGTAAAAACTAATTCTCCTATCAGAAGACTTGTGTAACTAATCTGATGTCCATCCATCTACAAAATTAAGATAGTAGATATTTTTCAGATAGTAATCACATCCCATAGGAATCAGAGAAAATTTGTAAATAAATGAAGGTTTTCCCATCATCAATCAGACATTATTTTTATGGAATTAAAAACAAGCAAAAAAACAAAAACAAATGGGGAATCTTACATCAGCTATGTCACTAATGAGAGGTGGTTCAATATTGGTTCGACAATTTATGAATTTTGAATGCATGTGGTATAGAAGGTTTTAAAGATAAGTAAGGAGAATATATATTGATTAAAGATGATTGATACTCCCTCTGATTTCTTAACAATTGCTTCCTTTTTTGGAAAAAAATTCAAGACATGCAATAACGGACTATAAAATTTTACTTTTAGAAACTACGTATTACGGAGAATTCAAAAACACCTCACATGATGTCCATTAGTATGTGCAATTAAAGTTATTGATGATCAAACATGCCTTAAAAAATTTTGCAGTCAAACAGAGTTAATGTTAAAAAATCGAAGAGCGTAAAATAAGCATTAAATTTCACATTCTCCTAAAAATATATATAGAGAGAATGAAATATTCTCTTTCCTTCAATTCTCTATTTTAGAGAACAAAATAGAACATCTATTGGAGATGAAAAATGTGTAGAGTCTCCAAATTTTGCCAAAATCTCTACTTTGCAGAGTCTGTTGGATTTGCTCTAAGTAGTTGGACATATGAAATAAATGTAGTACTCTCTATGTTTCTCTATTTGTTGCACACTTACCTTATTGACACACTTTCCATTTTTAGTAAGATTCCTTCAATTTCATCCACTCATTCCACTTTATACTTTCTACATTCAATTACATCCACTCATTTTCTTCACTTAAATCCAAACACATATACATATGATGCCTCAAATAGAGTAACAGAGGTAATATCTTTAAATAGTGTTAAGGGTAATCAAATATTATTTTAAAATTTTAAAAAAATAAATAAAATAAAAGCTAAGCTAAGCTAAGCTAAACATCGCCACATGCCCACACCACAATTCAGCACAGCCACCACTCCACAGATGTAAGCAGTGCCACAACACAATCAAGCACCATTCGGGAAGGTCACTAAATAAAACTAAGCATCTGCGCAACATGATTAAGCATATCCACCACTCATCATTATCACCATTATTCCGGCCGAAAGTTTACCAGATTAAGAAGGTCACTTTACTTCAGTTTCTTGACGTCGGTCAGTTGTTGGCTGTTTTCCTTGCAGCCCTTCGGTGATGGTGATTTCAAATTCTTCAGCGGCTTCAAATGCCTCAACCCAACTCTCTTGTTCTGCGCGAATTAGAAGCATTAACGAAATTCAGTCAAAATCACCCCAAAATTTGAGTTCAAAACACAAACCCTTCAATCCAAATCAATCGATCAGAGCTACTTAAAGATCGGCATTCTGAGAAAGAAGTTTAAAAATGCCAGGAATTGAAGATTCTAATCCATCTGAGCTACGGTACATTGTGTTTGCAGCTCTATTCCGCAGTCGAAAAACTTACATATTTAGACATCTTTATCCATGGCCCAACCCAACCCAACTTTATTAATAACTAGTTTTTCTCTCTCATCCACATACAGAATCCACTATGCAACCAACCTATTTCATTTCAAACAATTTATCAACAACCCAACCCAATCCTATTACATCAACTTATTTTATTATTTTTCTTAATTATATATATATATCTTTTACACTATAATATATATTATTTTTAACAATGTTATTAATATTTAAATAACATAATTTATGAAGTCACTTGAAACTATTACGCAAATGATAATTTAAATAATTTAATTTTAAAAAGTGTAACTGTAATAAAATCACAATAATTAATGTTAAATCTAAAAGGAAGAAACATTCATTAAATTATAAATACCCACTTTATAAACATCAATTATAAAAGAAAGAATAAAAATAAATTTTTAATATTTTGCATTAAATTATGAAAAAATCAAAAATATATTTGTAAAATAAACTATATACAATCCAAAAATAAATTTGTTTAAAATAAAATTATTAATATATAACTTAATTATTAAATAAATTAAAAATAAAACAACAAATAAGGGTGTGATTACCTTAACTAACAAAACCCACAAAAAGTGGAGAAGCAAAGTTTTTTTTCCAATATTTTATTTATGCCACATCAACAACCCCATTATATGGGTTGTTGATAAACTTAGTCTTATGGATTCTCTATCCTAATTTGGACAGCCTACCTTGTTTCTTATGACCTGTTTCTTCCAACTATTGATCCGCGAATTTCACATTCCTTTTTTTCTACAAATTTCATCTTGGTCCTTTGTCTCGCCATAAGTTATGGTAAGACGGTCTTTTCCCTTTGCAATAGTTATAAGTTTATAACCCGGTTAATGCAACCTGAAAATTTTATTTTAATTAGGGGTGGGCAAAAAAATCGAAAATCGAAAACCGAATCGAAAATCGAACTATCCGAATTTGAATAACCCGAACCATATTTAAAATACGGTTTTCGGATAATCGAATTGAATAAACCGAATTTTGAA